>VYZT01029877.1:877-18765 GCA_013400735.1 Pomatostomus ruficeps | reverse complement strand
CTCTCTCTTGGCTCTCTTGGCTTTTCATTGTTCCTCGACCTGGTTGGCTACGTGTGTTTTCTTTGTGTCCATACAGTGCGACACCAACATAGGCGTAAGAGCCTCACGTGTCAATCTTTTGGACCAGCTACCCTTCCTGGTGTTTTTTAAAAATAAACCTTGATTCAAATACAGTGTAGGTATTGGAATGCTCGTATTTTTATTTGCTAATACAACAGATTGACGCTCTGCCTTCTTAAAGCAACTGCAAATTCATAACACTCTCTATTAAAATTTTCAGACTTATCTGAGTTTAGAGCTACCTCAGTGGTTTTACATCAGTGCAGTCAGGGCCACGAGCAGTTTTACTTCACACTAGTTTGTAATAATAGACAAGATGGAGGACCTGAAATGGTCTCATTCTTTGTAGTTTTTGTTATTCATGGCTGTCTCTGACCTACCAGACTTTTTTCCACCTCCTGTACCAGCAAGTGATATTGCTAAGTTCTATCCTCTAATGATGAGGTTGGCTTATAATAATATTATGATTTTTTTTTAAAAAAAATATTACTGTACCTTGGATTCTTTTCTGAAGAATTCGTCTTTGTGTGATTCACTGTCACATTTGCACACTACCCTCTACCTCTAGCTGGAGAAAGGCTGCATTACAGAAAATTGCACCATAAAATAGCCATCCATATCCTGGTCAGATCCATGTCTGACAAAACGGTATGTAATGTTCATGGCAGGTGGATGTTAACTAAGATTTGCTACGCAGTGTTGGGTATGTCTGCTCTGGATTTCATACTGACTTCTGTGGGAGAAGAAACATGGATTTAAAGTCACAAAATTAGCAGATAGAGAAGGTCAATTGCTACTCCTCGTTATGCTGCTGCAGTTCACTATCCTTGTAGAAAGCCACAGGAAATCTGATGAATATATTTTTAATTATGTTTTGTTATATTAAATGACACCAAAACTGCCTCTGATGATGTTACCCATCAATTTAGTGGAAGATAACCCACAGAAACAAAAATAAAAACTGCGTTGGAAATCTACAGCTGATTTATAAATTGTCTGCTAAAGGCAATTTGCTCTCTTTGTCTGCTGCATTTACGCAATTGCTGCTGAAACTAATTGCTCTTTTCTGGGCATTCTTTAAAGAAAAAAAAAAAGCCAATACCACAAAGCAAAATAAACAAAAAAGTGTGCCAACGTGAAACAGCAAATTGTAATCAGAGCCTCCTGCTAATTATCGGCTGCTTATCAGAGAATCGTGTCCAACACGCAAATGTAATTGCAAATGACAACACGAACACCGCCTATGACAAGCACAAGGTGGAACATTTTCAAGCACACAGAGAGCTCTGGCAGTGTCAAGGTCTTTTTCAGGTCAGATCCCCAGCAGCTGATCTAGTTCTGTGCTGAGGGTGATTCAAAGGTTAAGTCTTATACCAAAGGGCTGTTCTGGTCAGACACATAATTGGAATAACAAAGTCAATATATGTTGCTGGTTGTGGGACACAATCTTCATTTGATCTCTCACACGGCAGATTAATTAAGTGTTATCAATTAATGGCCTGGTAAAAGTGAACACCCTGTTAGTCAGTTTTCCAAGTGGTGTCAAGCATATGCATGCCCTGGGGGGGGGGAAGGAGAGGGTGGAGGGGATCACCCCTGAACAGCACCACTGCTTTCCAAGAGCTAGAGAACAAAATTAACAGAAATATAGATTGGAAATGTAAAACTAAATAGTTACAGATTTTTTCCATTGGTTCTCTTTTTACAGTGACTCTGAGCTTTGAGTGGGACTGTTTGATTCAATGAGGCTCTCACCAAATCCTTTTGTGAGAAATACATTTTCTTACACCAGTGTATATCAAACTGCAGCAATGTGAGGGGCTGGGAGAGGTGATACCTTGGAGCAGTGAGGGACAGTACCTGGAGGAACAATATCATGGCCTTCCTTAACCATACAGTGCCTGCTCAGGTGAGCAAGTGCTCATTGGTGTCAGTAATTGATGTGCCAATCCATAGGTTTGCAGTGTCCAGGGTGCCCACCAGAGACAAGTACCAAATGTGTTTCTAAGCTCAGTGTAAAGAATATCTCTTTTTGTGGTGTTGCTGTTTGGGGTTTTTTTAACCTATCTAATAAATTCTGCATTTCTAAGATTTTAGGAGTTTTTTTGCAAAAATAGAACTAAGCATTCTTTAAAGAAGAAAGCACCTTATATGAATTGCACTTACTGGAGAAGTGTTTTGGGCATAAAGCAATGAATCTTCAGCCCACCCAGCAACAACTAATAGAGCTGAAATCCAAGCAGTCTTTGCTGCGCTTCCTTATCAAAAACCTGTTTAATTTTGCAAATGCATCACCAGAACTTGCTCAGATGTGAACAGGCATTCAGATTGCCTGCAAATACAAACTGGAGAGATACATGACTTAGAAAGAGTTTGTCTAAAAGATGTTTGTTGAATGTTATCGATGGCTCTTAATGGAAGTTTTCCTGATGGTAGTAATGCCTTTCAGCAGTTTGGTTTATTTTTAGTCTATTCAACAACAGTAACCAAATGGATGGAGTTTGTCTCCATGTATTTCAAGTATTGGTGCTGTTAGAGATGTCTGGGTGGCTGCACAGATAGACAGACTTGGCTTAGCATGAAGCTCTTTCTCTTGTGAGGTGAAACACAGATACCATTTTATTTCAAGGTGTCACGTGGTACAGTGATGTTCCGGTTACAGGTATCCTACATTTAGTGCAAATATTTTGGGGGAGAGGAGAAACCAGACTCCAGTTCAGACCAGAGGAGACCAGATGTGATGTGTAGCCTGCAGAGTGCTGGGCTGAAGAACGATGAAACTTCTGGGTTTGGGGATTTTTTTTGCTTTTCAGTAATTGCATTTGTTGGGGTTTTTTTGACCAATGAGTGGATATAATTGTAGCCCAAAAGAGGTTCTAGTTGTCAGATGATAAAAAGGATGTAGTATCTAACTGTTCTTAACACATTTTTCAGCACCATTTTTATCTGTCCTTTTCCTTCCTCTGAATGTTACCTGTTTCAATAAATTGTGCTGTTTTCTCTGCATCCTCATGGGTTTGAACTTTGTCTGCCCTGGTTCCTGATTGTGCAGACTTTCCAAGATTTTGTGATTCCCCCAAAAGCCCCATGTTGGATGTCTTACTTCCCAGAGTTTCTGGAGGTCTATATTCTGGATTGTGGGTGCTTAGCACATTTTACAGGATCTGGCTATGAGGACCTGCTCAGCTGAATGGATTGCACGGAGACTTTACTGCACAATCCAAGGAGAAAAAGAAGTTTGAAGCATTCCCTGCACCCAAAGAGCAGAGACCCAATGACCACGGCAGGCCTGGTACAGGTATCCATACTCCTCCATGGGCAAAGAAAAATCTTTGGGACTCCCAAGCCAGCATAGTCAACATGTGCTAAACTGTCCAAGTTCAGGGTCTGGGTTCTCTGATGGCCTGAAGCAGAATGTGTCCTCCCACCACACAGTGCCTGCTGTAAGTGACTGATGGCCAAGCACTGGTAGGAGAATGGTTTCATCACAACTTTTCTCTGTAAGACAATTTGACTCTTGCTAAATTGCTTACCTTTTCAGACTCTCTATAACCATTTTGGTCGCTGAGTAATGTACATGCTTCATCATAATTTCCATGATATTTCTTGATAGAACAATTTGTAATAAAATCACTTCTAAAAATGCCCTTCCAAGTTGCAACTCTATTTTTAAGGCAGCATAATCTTCCTCAGTTTTGTCTCCATGATTAAGCATCTCAGTTTATTTCACATATTTTTTTCATTCTTTTGCTTTAACATAAGCAAAAGAAACAGTTACCCAAACCTTCACTTTTTAAAAATATTTTGACATGTGATTTACTGAAGTTATCTGATGAATTTCAGAAGAAATATATGTCTTCTTGCCTTCCTATAATACTATGTGTAATAGCTGTGACTGTCTGTGTTTTTCCACGTTGATAAGATGAAGAATGTAGAATTTCTGCAGTCTCCATTTGTTATTTGGGACAAAGGGGATAATACCTTTTTCTGTAGCATTTGCCACTTGCCTCTGCTGCTTACAGCTTACTCCTTTCTGCTGTTGGCTTATTTTATTGGCCACATCCACAAGGCAGAATCTGTCAGTGCCCAGATAATGTTGTCACCGCTGCAAACACATTTCCTACTGACATTTCAGTATTGATAGAGAGAATGGCTGGAGCACCAGTGCACACTTTCCTGCCACATTGCTGTCAGGTTGTCCAGGTTGGAATGAAAATCAGATGGGGACGGTGTGGGTAGGGGTCTCCTGCTTGTTTTACAAAATGGGCTAAATTGCAGGTGGATGCATTTCCAGTAGTGGCAGAACAAAGCCAGACTGGCAAGTGTTTGCAGGTGGTTGAGGTAAGAAAATACTAAAGGTTGGTGCCAGGCACATTATTAGCAATTGCAGAGTCCTAAAGGCAGTGAAGTTTGCTGCTGCTCACCCCTGGAAAAAACTTTGCAGTCAGTCAGAAAAACAACAGGCAGCAGTACCAAAACCCTGTTGCTGGAATGTCTTGTGTTTATGGTGTCATGGTGGGGTTTTTTTGCCAAGAACTTCCTCATATCAGGACAGGAAACTTTCTGCTAAGTTTCTCTCAACAACCTTGTCTGAGATCCTGAGCTCCAGCTGGCAAAATGCTACACTGTCATATTTTCTGTACAGTCTGAGTGATGCTTTTTTTTTTGAAGCATAGGAAATAGTTGGTCCTTTTGAGGGAAGCCCTTGACCCTTGCTACAAGCAACTGCTGAGTGCAGAGAATGTCATTCCCCCTTCTCAAGCCTCTTCGTGGGTGAGGATGCTCCCTTAGCATCTGATGTGCTCCTTTGAAAGTGCTCCTTTGAAAATGGCACTGAACCTACAAATAAAGGAAAGCTTTTCCAGCGACATGAGACAGCAGCACTGTTGTCCATGGCAAAGAATATCACAAAAGGAGGATTTATACACTGTTTAAGCAGGAGATCCCTAACTTCTTTAGGATTCTTACTGTCTGTCACACCTTCTTTGTGTTCTATTCTGCCA
The DNA here is from genome assembly GCA_013400735.1 of Pomatostomus ruficeps. NCBI lineage: Eukaryota > Metazoa > Chordata > Aves > Passeriformes > Timaliidae > Pomatostomus > Pomatostomus ruficeps. The sequence goes on along the minus strand of VYZT01029877.1, from coordinate 13,702 downwards.
CATCCCAGCTTTTCCTGCAGATTTTTTTGGGAAAGTAAAACTCAGTCTTATTTTTGCCTGAAGCAAATGGATTGGCAATGTGAGCAACAAAGAAGTTCATCTTTATGCCAACAGCACAAAGACCTCCCCTTTGGGCAATTGTCAGAGCAATGCAAACCTCTGAATTATATACATAGAACAAAGAAATGGACAAAAAGAGAGATAAGGTCTTATGATGTGAAGCAACATCTCCTATTTTCTGTTTATCTGAAAATTTTTTTGATTGCTTCAGCAAGGTCAGATCCCACTGCCAAATTAGAAACGGGAAGTTTTAATTCATTTTCTACCAAGAAAGCTGGATTTTTGATAGGAACTTAATTACTTTTGAAAGAAAGCTTTAAATGTGCCAGCCAGAAGTTCTGAAAGTAAATGGTGAATTTTTATTTTTTTTTAATTTCTAGTACTTAAAGGAACGTCTAACTATACTCTGACAAAACCTGCCTTGGCTCAAAGAAGCTCTGCTACCTGCAGACATTAATCTCAGTGGTGATTGCTGACTTCTTGTCTGAATATGTGCAGCTACATAGGAGACAGGTTCTGGAGAGTAATTGTTCCCCCTAATGAACTGGCACATATTTGTGCTGCAAAAAATCTACCATTTTAATAGGAAAAACAACCCAACACCTCACATTCCTATTTACTCTTAGAAATGCCCTCTATACTAAGAGTTTCACTGATGTAATTGCTCCTCTTCCTGCAAAAAGATTCTATTTCATCCAAGAAAGGCTGGGAGAATCCCTGCCCTCTGTTAACCACTCACAGCTGTGCTTTGACAGAATGAGGAGGCTGCATGGCTCAATGGCCACTTTACATCATGCTATTCTTGATGTAAGAATGTAATGATGCACGATGTCCCTCATCTCCAATTCTGGGACAAAAACCTGAATTTAAGCTTAATAATTTTTTAGTGGGAATGGAACTACTGTACCATTAAGAAGCAAAATTTCTCTAGTATCCTTAAAACTACACTGGAAGTGCAGAGCTACAGTGTTTGTGTGCTGTTGAAGTGCTCTAAGTGTAGACAGAACCTGAAGTTACTTCCCAAGTTGATTTGCTTAAACTATTGCAAATTCCTTTGTGCAAACTGTTACACAAATGTAAACCTTGCATATATTGCTTCAGCTTAAATGGATTCCTTTCTGAATTAAGCCAAATTGAAATAAGCCAGGTTCAAATTGATTTAATATTGTCCACGTGGATTTGCAGTGGTGTGACTAAATTGATTTAAGAACCTTCCTTCAGTTAAATGAATGCAACTTTTTTACAGTAGGTTTTAAGTGTCTTGAGATCTGGGGCTAAAATTCAGTTTTCCATTATGTGTGCAAAAAATCCCGCTTGGCCAGTCTCCTGAGTAAAAGGAAGATTTTGCCCTCCAATGGTCTGAAGTCTTACATAAATGTAAAATATCAGTGTCCTTTTACATGTTCATGTATTTTGTGTTTGATTGATAGAGAAAGACAGTATTGTACAAGTAACTAGGGAAAAAAAAGAAAATTTAATCTTAGGGCTTTGACTGTGGCACCTTTTAATTAATGATCAAGTGACAATGGCCAAACACAACAGAGAGGATGCACAACTTCAAAGTGAAAGAGATGTGGTCAGACTAATGATACAAACTACCTCTTTAATTCTGTATTCTGAATACACACAAATCATTCAGATTTCTTATACTTTGTTGTACTGTAAGGGGAGAGGCACCCAGTTTAATTGTGTCCCATTGATTTTTTTTAGCTTTTGTGAAATAAGCCTTGTTTGGCATAATGAAACTTTTGTTTTCTGCAGCTCTTCTACATTGTCTCTTTTAAAAAATTCACCATTTACTCCTCTGCACTGAGCAAAAATCTTTCCCTAAAAATGAGGAAAGCACAATACCCTCTATTTCTGAAATCATTAGAATTGACTTTTAGACAATCAATGTGTTAAATGATGTAATTATCCAATGGTCCTTTCCCCACTTAAACCAGTTTGAAAGTTAAAGGTTTGTTTTAGATCAATTCCAACCACTTTGTGTGCAAATTGCACAACTGCCTTTTCCTTAACGTATCTCACAAATCCAATAGTGGCACGTCCATGTAAAATGGTTCTCTGATGAGTAATTCTGAGTGGGAATATGAACTTGTCTAACGATGGAGAAAAGCTCTGACTCCTGAACATAATATTTTTAAGCCAGACCCAAGCATGGCAGAAGTTACTGGCAATGGTTCCATTGATTTAGGAGCTGCAAGTTTTCTTTTTTTGTAGGTGTAGAACACAGAGCATTTTTGGGGTGGTCTCAGACTCCAGGGTATGCTTTGTAGTGTAGATGCAGTGCCTGCATTCGACACCAACCCATGATGTGATAAAAGTCACGCTCAGAGTCATCAGCCTTCTTGGCAGAAGGTCACTTGGGACACAGAAAGTGGCTTGGGACACGACCCAGCCGTTCCCAAGGATTGGTGCTGTTTCAGGCATCCTCAGAGAAGCCACTGGTGGCTGGCAGCTCTGGTACCAGACCCATGAGGCACCTGCAGCCGTGAGGCATCTGGAGCACCCAGCCACCCATGAGGCATCTGGAGCAGTGTCAGGAGGGCAGGTGGGGCTTGTGAAATAACACCAGGTGTCTGCATTTGGACTGCAGAAAGTGAACCCCTGCTGAGGGCTCTGGCTGCTCTGTCCTGCTGCAGCAGCTCAGGCATGAGGTGCTGGGCTGCTGCTATAGGGTGAGTGCAAGAAACTACAATGAAGGCCATCAAAATGGCATTTGTGGCACCAGGTGAGTCCATAAGAAATGTGTCTGGGCCAGCTGTGTCCCAGCCAGCTGAATTTCCCTGGTGTAGCTCCCTGGGGAATGACAGAGAAGTGACCCTGGCTGGCTTCACTGGAAGGTCTCTCCCAGCTGAAGGTTCTTCTTTTCTGTTGCACTGTGAGCTCTTTGTGCAAAAATTACCCTGGCTTGAACAGGTTCCAGTCGAGTCTCGGGTGCCACTGTGCAAGTGACAACAGGACTGCTGCGAGGTGGAAGCCCACATCTCATGGTGGGCTCCCATGTGCAGAGTTCTTAGTGCAGCACAGTGCTTGGTCTGAAGAGGAGATGCCCCCACCTTAACAGCTGAGCCAATGCAGCCATCTGTGTGCCTCAGATTGCTTTAGATGGCAGGAAGCTGTCAGTTAATTAGATATTAAAGACTAGGTATAAACAAGGGAAAAATAATTTTGAGTTAAAAATATATAGTGCTTATCATGTATGTTTTTATTTAGTTAGATTTAGCTATTGAAACATGAATTGTAAATTATGTGGCATGTATCATTCACTGAGAGGAATGACATTCACATTGTGTTTATGCACTGTAAAGCATATGCATAGAAGTAAATAACGTGGCAACAAAGATTTTCATGGCTTCATTAGATAGACTAACAAAGGCTCAGGCCTGCAGAATACCCTACATTTGGCTTCACAGAGTTGCGTATAAAATTAGACCCCAACCTACCATGCACATCTTATAAAGCTGTGTCTGAGCTTGAGTTTGTTGTGCACTGAAAACTCGCATCCATTGCACTTGTTACCTCAAGTGAAACATGATGAGAATCTCAAGTTTTGTGTTTCTTCCTTAGTTTTATGTGGACACTCACTGCCTAATCCAAAAATTGCAATAATATCCTGCCCCTCTTTAATAGATATATTAATTATATTTCTCGCCCTTAATGGGCTGCTCACTTTATGGTTTGGGGACACAAAAGTAAATTTTAAAATCAATTATACAATTACATATGTAGCAATAACAGAGCACAGAGCTAATCGTCTTTGGGTCAGGACTATAACCTTCTCATAATGCAGGTTTCATTAGGGTAAGGTCTATTATTGCAAAGAATTACAGAAATAATGGGAGTGGGTGTATTCAGCAAGAAATAACAAATGAGGGTCTTTCCTAGATAAGAGAAGCTGTTTGCTGGCTGCAGTGTGATAGCAGGCCCCTATAGTGTATGTAAATTGATAGGGTCAACTTCCCTTGGTGTATGCAATGCACAGTGTACAAGAATTAATTTCCGTATCGTCCTGGAGAATGGCAGGAGGAGGGCTTCCAATTATCACTCATCATTGGATACAACTGAGCTGAACCACGGAGCCAGGAGTATGAAAAAGGCTGCAAGGAGACATGTGAGATGGGCTAAACACCCATGGTACAGCACACTTGAGGCATTATGAGCTTAATGCTTTCTGTTATCTCCAGGGTTTGTAGCAGAAGTGATGGTTGCCTTTGCACATTGTCTTAGGTGTGCCTTTCAACAATTTGCTTTCAAATATGATTTGCAAAAAAAAAAATTTCCAACACTTGCAAATATTCACCATTCTAGTAAACACGTGTGAGCTTGGTTTTAAAATAGCTGGTAAGATGAGCTGAAACACTTAAACTCTGCCTTTGTTTCACAGTGGGAAGGTGATTTTTTTGCCAGGTAAAGGATATACTCTTCAAAAGCATGTAACACCAAAACCTCAAATATTTTTATTTCTAAATTTGTGAGGTTAATGTCCATAGATCTTTGAGGATCTGGAAGCACAAAGTAATTCAGCATTAATGATCTTATATACCACAGATGCCCTGCAGCTTGCCCAGCTCCTCAGGTACCAGCCCAGGTCCTGGCAAGCATCAGAGAATGCAGCTTCCCTTCAAAGCAAAACACTTCCTGCTCCTGGTGCATCGGGATGGGAAGGCAAAGCCTCTCCCTTTTCCAGGTAAATGATGCCATTGCAAGGGGCAGGTGGGGAATGCAAAATCTCCTCTTCAGAGTTTATGCCATACTCCAGCTCCTTGTGGTATCTGTGTGGGGTTAAGATGCCACACTGGTGGTGTGATATTTGGGCTGCTTAACCCTGTTTACAGCACAGAATCTGTGACGGTCAGAAATTTCAGAAACCTCAGCACAGGCTGTTGTAAAAATACCAAGAGTATAAACAAGGATAGGTCTAACTAAATTTTAATAGGGCTTGCTGTTAAATTCCTCGCATTGCCTTTCTGCATTGTCTTGGTGGAATGTAACTGCTTAGTAATTACCTGTGGTTTTTGTTAATGCTGCCCCTGAGCAGTGTGTATGGCAAAAATTTGATTTCATATTTAAAGAATTAGTTTTTAAACAATGACTCTGTGATTCCTAGGCAACTTTAAGTTGCCTAAAAGTGATAATTTGAAATAATATTTCCAGGAGTGGATTCGCTATCACCTCCTAAAGCTATTTTCGTATCTTAGTGGTTTATTAATGTGCCTGTATGGCAGTTTTTTTGGCATTTCTGGCAAACTTCCTCTCACTCTAATGCTTTGGCCAAAAAGCCATATCCTTCTCTATTGCATCACAATCCATCCTACTAAAAGTCAGGCCTGTCATTTGACATCTGCTGCGTTACAGCACCTTGGTGAAGCAGCTGAAAGGATGCTTTTAATCTGGCAAAACAAGGTGTTCTCCCAGTCTTGGAAACAGCTGAAGTTTAAAAGATGCAATCTGAATAAACATCTGTTTGAAAGCAAAGCAGTTTAAGGACTTAGAAATGTTAAATTCAGCAAATAAAAATACCTTTCTATAACAGAGCTTTATGCAGCAACATCTGCGCATGGCACTATCTATATTCATGTTCATAATATAGCTGCAATGATATATATAATTTAGCTTCCCCACCAATATAGGTATGTATTTTACACAACTGTGGTTTATTGCAACAGATAAAAAAGATGACTCATGAAAAAATTATTATTGAAGCCTAAATTTAACAAAATTTAAAGCAAGCAATATTTAAATATATGCTTTATTTTGAATACATTTCACTACTTCATTTCAGTGAAATTATTCCCATGCTTAAAATTAGAAATCTACTTAGAAATCTGCTTGAATTTGGGCCTAAGTTGTTAATTTTCCATTCAATTGAATTTCATTTTCAGTATTAGGCCATAACAAACAGCAGATTTTTCTCATTGAATGTGAAAAAATTAAATGAAATTCAGTGCTGTGATCCTAGCAGTTTGGAGCAGTAAGGTTCAGAGCTTTTCAAAAAGCAAAATTAAAGATACACCCTACATTTGCAGGTCTTTTCGAATGATAACTATCTGAAAATGACTTACTAAACCCATCTTAGCTATAAATGCAGCAAAAAATAGCTAAATACACTTGTTTGGAAAGCTTAGGATAACTTAATCCCAGCATCTTTTTATAGCGTCCCAAAATACTGTGCAACGCGGAGTCAAGGTTTTCTTTTCTTAAGGTTTTATTATGGAGAAAGTTAATTTCACTTTGAAGTCGGAGGCCTCACCTCCCCGGCTGCATCGCCAGCCCTCTGACAGCCCTATTCAGCTGGGCCTGCTGATGTGTTGTAGAGATTTGAAAGTAAAGAATTGCAAGGAGTGCAATTTAATCCCAAAGTCATTACCTAAATGCTGAGATAGGATGGGGATTACCACCAATGTAAATGAGATATGAGACAGCCAATGGATTAGGGGACCCTTTCTTTAGGATGACTTCAGCAAATAGGCTAAGATAAGGAAATCTTTGTAATTACATGGAGCTACACTGGTCAATTCTGACTTTTAAATACCGAGGTGCTGGAGAAAAGGAGAAAAACCCTACATATGTTATTCTGTGCAATATTAAGTAATTCCTTTCTGATTCTACAGAATCAATAGAAGAACATCATGCCAAATGAAAAGATGAGGGCTGCCTACATGTCCTTTTGTGACTGGTATCGTTCCATCATTTTTGGTAATATCATTTCCAAATTAAATTTTATGGTCCATTACATACTAGCTCAAACACTTTTCTAATGGAATCTTAAATGGAACTGACTTGCTTTGCGTGGGGTTTGTCTCTCAGTTAAGATGTTATTTAGTTCTAATTATCAGATAATGAACTCAGGAAATTTAATTTTTAATATTTATATGTCAAAAGTCCATTGTACTTTGGTTAAAGGCTTTAAATTAAAAATTAACATGGACAGAATACTAATTGAATATTTTTCCTATCTATAAGAGTGAGAAATGAGTTACATAGTTCCCAGATTAGCTTGTTACACTGCAACTGTTTACTTAAAAACTTAATTTAATCTTCAGAAATAAATCACAAATAAGGAGATCAGGGAAAATGAGCCTGAGAAGCTTTAGGTGTACAAGCATAAAGTGCATGTCTTTATATGCATTGTCTCAATTTCGTACCTGCAAGGTATCACTCAGATGCATATGCAAATATCTGTGCATAAACACAGCTTCCAAATCATAGTGGTAGTTTTTATGGGTGTTTCCTCCATCAACACTTCCTTTCTTTGCCTGCTTCTCATTTTGCTTTCAATAAAGAATATAAACCTGACTTTTTCAATATTCTTTCACATTTCAGAGTAAGCTGTTGAAAATTACTGCAGAAATGAGAAAACTGTATTTCTTTTGACTTAAAAGTTTCAAGAATTGTCTGTCCATTTGTATGTCTGTCCTCTCTTACCTCTCTGTTAGGGTTACTGAGTTCTGCTGGAACTGAGGAAAACTGGGTTCAGTTCTGTCTGCTGCTGTCTATTTGGGTGACCTCGGGCAAGTCCTGTAAGGTGTGAGAATATAAAAGGTCTGTTTCCATACCTTGCTGTTGTAGCAGACCCTGGTAACTGAGCTAAAGCCTCTGCAAATCATATATAACATGTATGGGAATTGACCTTCCTCAGCACAGAGCCGCAGCAGGGAGCACGCAGCCCATGTTGGATGGCAGAAAGCACGGAGACTGGAGGTGAGTGCTGATCTTGCCCACATTACTGTTCGTACTCTTTTATTCTCTTTCCCAAAGAAAGACTAATCTGGAATTGACCTTCCCCTAAGACTTTAATTTCTCCCCAAGACAGAAACAGGAAACACACTCTAAAAATTGTCTTTGCTCTGTAACAGATTTCTCAGGAAGTCTGTAGGGTATCCGTCCTTGGAGACACTCAGAACTGTCCTGGACAGGGCCCTGAACAACACACTCAAACTTCAAAGCCAGCCCCACTTGGAGCAAGGAGTTGGACGGGGGGACTTCCAAAGGTCCCTTTGCAGTTATTCTACGATTCAGTTATCTAAGTCCTAAAAGCTGTCTGACCTTTCAAAGTGTGGGATGTAGACCTGCATGAGCAAAGATCCTTTTTAAAGCTTACTTTCAAGGAAACTGGATGTAAAGAAAGTCTTCCAATGCTATTTACCTAGATATGTGTATCAGGTTTTGCTGGTATGACATGATATATGAGTGCAGATGATGTATCACTTTGCTTTAAAGAGACTGCAATCTGTGTCAATCATGATTAAATTCCTATCTAACTTCTCTCTAGCCCTGATTTACCAAACCAGGCTCGTGAGCTTCTATCAAAGGAACAAACTCAAGACAAACATTTCTTCTTCACTTCCTCCTCCTCTGACACTAAAACCCTGAGGCATCTGCTCAGTCAGATTTTGCTGGCAGATACTCCAGGTGTGAGTTTATGTTTACTTCAGACACTTTACTAGAGTTAGTTTTGATTCACAGCCCCTGAACTGAGACTGAAGGTTTTACCCACAAGAGCTTTAAAAATTAATTGTTATTGGAAAAAATAGTTATGCAAAAAGGTGATTTCCACTGGTTGAATCTAGAGTTTATTTCCTAATGTGGTCTTGGACCATACCAAAATTCAAGCCCCATTTATCATATCAGACCTTCATCCACCTTGTCCCTTTTAGAAGCATGCATTCAAGCAGCCAGCCCTTAATCTGCAAATTCCTTCTCATTTGTTGATGTCAGAGCTTGCTGGGAACTTTTTCAAGACCCCTGAAAGGAGAAAATCTGACATCTTTTCAGCTATCGGCAAAAGCAAATGCCTTAGTGTTTATATTGGCACTCACCTACTCTGCAGGTAAGGACACCTGTGGGGCCCCACGAACTCTGCACACAGAAGAAGTTGTAGTCAATGGACTTGACCCAGAAGGAGTCAGGTGGTTTTGACTGGACCAGTAAATGTATTAGAGAAAGCCAGGATTGTTTCCTTCTTCAGACCCCACAGCCTGCATAATTCCCTCTCCCTCTTCTCTTAGTAAAAGCAAGAGGCGTGACAGGAGAGCAGACAAGCTGAAGAAGTGACACCTTTGGGTTTGCATGAAGTTCCACGCATACAAAGATCCTGTGTCTCACAGGTGTTAGGCTGGGTTTTGTGGGAAGTACACAGGGCATTATCAGCTGACAAAGAAGGACGAAACCTTTCAGTAAAGTTACCATTATATTCCTGATGGAAAACAGCATTCAGGCTTATATATGTACACTGCAATCAACTGGGATCATACTGGGGGTCAAATAGTATGACATCTTCTCAGAAGCTGTCAGAAAAGCAGAGATTCCATCATGGTTGGGAAGAGGAGTCTGATGAGTCTCTTCCATCAGCAGAATAGAGTGTTCCACAGGTTACTGGGAAATCAGGTTTTGGAGAACGTCTTTCCCTAAACAGTGGCTGCTGCGGGGAGGATGAAGGGGTTCTAACTGATGTCCAAGCAGCAGAACATGTCCCCCAGTAGGTCTGCCAATGTCTGCAGCACAGCCTTGGCTCCACATGGCCATGGCATGTGCCTTCCCTTCCCACCAGCCTGTGGTTCATCCTCTCAGAAACTTACCCAGAATTTGCAAGGTCTGCTGGGCTGGAAGGAGTCACTCATTTTAAATCATTTGTAGCTATTATCATCTGCTGCTGTAAAAAAGTGTAACAATGGGAGGAGCCATGAGGAAATAAATGTAGCATGTGTTAATTACATTTAGTCAGCTTGTGCTCAGTGCTCAGCAGCACATCACCCCAACTCAATTAGTACCAGAAGAATGCAGAAGTACGGGAAAGGCACAGCCTATTATATCTACTCTTGAAGGCTGCTGTCTGATTCCCTCTCATTCCTCCAGCAAGCGAATTTCTTACATCTAATTTCTTTCCAAAGTAAATCAAGAAAATTTCTGGAGATATATTTTACCCTATGGACAGATTGTTTTTTAAATTGAGTGTGTATGCATATATGGGCATGTATGTTTCTGATGTAGCTTGTATAATAGAGCTTTTGCATTTATTTTTGCTTTTTAATTGAATAGTAAATTAATTTGATTAATAAAAACCCTGGGTAGCTCCTCAATGTGAGTTAAATGTGGGCTAAGGATATAAATATAGTATCATTCAAACCGGTCATTTTGCAAAGCTTCTTCTAAATTTTCTTTTCCTTTTGTTTCCTTAGGGCTATAGTGGTAAGACTAGCGTGGATATATGCTGTTCTTAAATGTTGACTTCCTTTCTCAATGTTAAATCCCTGCCAGCAGGGATGTCTTATATTTTGTGGTATTTCTTAGTCTCTTTTAATATTATACTGCATGCTGAGCATGCCTAATATCACATGACTGAAATGATGAACCTGTAAGTAATGCCTGACAAATATCAGATACCTGAATTGAACCATTTAGCCATGTCTGACTTATTTTTTTTCCATCTTTAGAAAGACCTGTTCCTTTTACTTCTGTGCTGTTCTCCTTTTCTTTTAATCTGTGCATTGTCTTGACTCCCCAGCACCCTTCTGAACCTGGGAAAAGTTTCAAGATTCTGGAGTAGGACCCAGCTGGGGTTTTTTTTTGGTGACAGGTAAATAAGATACTTTCTTCTTCTCAAAAGCTTAGCCTGTGAGGAGTAATGAGAGGATGCGGCAATGAGACAGGAAACCCAAAATAAAAATAGGAAAATGAGGATTGATTGGGATATCAAGTTGAGACGCATACATGGCATATGCTTTGATCTTTGTCTATGATAACACCTATGCAAAAGCTTGTTTCTTTATTTGCTGTTTTAATATAAAGCATTATTGATCCTTTGCACATCAGTCTTTTGATCTAGTATCTCTTAAAACTTCACCTCTCTGATTTGTGGTGTACACTGGAAAAATCTGCATTTCTATAAGAGCCGTCCTGTGTGAAGCAATACACTCCAGTCACTACAAGGCCAAGATATATGTTTTAACAAACCAACAAATGATCTTTCCATTTTTAACTGATTTGAAAACAATTGCCTTACTGTTGCTCCAGAGAAGGGTGGGTCTTTCACTGTCACGAGGTCACTTTGCAAGTTTTAATTGCTGGGTGCTGTTCTGTCCTTTCATGGCTTTTGGAGTGATAAATAGCTCATCAGTTCAAAAGCTAGTCTATATAAACAAGCTTATCTCTGCCCATAGTCTTTAATGAAAAATGAGTTGTGAGTATCATTGTTAATCATGGTAATTGTTAATGTTAAGAGGGCTGGTATTATGAGTTTTCCTATTAGGCTTTCAATTCGTTATATAAAATGAGTAATCTAGGAGTCATCTATAGCATTCTAATTTTAATTATCTAGTGGCTGCATTTCAGACCACCCTTTCTTTATTGAGATTAACAAAACCCATAATGTAGTAACAAGTGTCTTTGGATGTAATTGGGCAAAGTTACTTGAAATGCTCCATATATAATTGTATCATTAAAGATCAACCCATTACACTATGATGTGCTTCCTTCTGGGAATCTCCTTCTATTCATTTTGATTTAGCTTAGCTGGCTTACACTGGAAATTTTATCCACATTTGTTCATCTCTGTGTTAAAAAAGAACCACCCACATACATGTGTAAAATACAGGGCGTGTAAGGAAGAGCAGCAAGGGCAGATTTCAGGACTTGTCTAGCCTAGAGTTTGAGAAGAAGTTAATATATGGAAAACAGAAGGACAGATGAAAAACTGATTTAAAACCCATGCTAAAACTTCATACAACTCCTTTGACAACCAGCAGCAGCGTTGAAAATAAGTACGGACTACAGAATCCAGAGAGAAACTCCTAAAAATTTACCACGCTTCAAGCATGCCTGCTTCAGCTTTGTAGGATGAGGTACATATGAATGTGTCTTCTCACCACCGTTTGAGGTACAAGTATTGATTACAGCAGCACTGTGCCCATTTAAATCAATTGGGAGGGTGAGCTGCTTTTAATAAATCTGTGGGGGTCAGGGATGCAGGCCAAAGTGGCTGGCACCTCCCATTTTCTTACTTTATATTTACATTATATACTATGGATTAATAAAGTTCTACTTAAGGAAATGCAGAAGATGCAGAAGGTGACATTTACAGGTGTTTATTCTAGAGATAGAATAATTCTGCTGGAAAAGAGGATGGAAAGGTTAAAAGGAGTACAGAAAGGAATAGGTTTAGGATTTTCCAAAGGGAATTGTTACATTTTTAAGAAATTCTTCTACACAAGCACCCAAGGATCTGTTTATTATGGGATGAAACAGGAATATGTGTGGGAGCTGGACATCACACCAAAGGCAGTGGCACTGGGCAACAAGATATTTATCAGCATACCCTGCTGAGACAAACTACCTGGAAGGGCTCCCAGGTGCAAATATACTTTAATTGCTTTTCTAATAACATTAAATATTCTGGCACAGGTGAGCTGTTAATTATCCTTGTCATTTATATAATTTGAATTATCATTGACTCAATCACCAAGAGGCTGCTTTGACTTTGATGTTTGCAAAATGTTGGAAGTTGAATGCCATTCTTTCTTCTTGGGTTAATATAAGATGTTTAACTCAGGGCTGCAGGTGCTTTTATTTCTTGGCAACATTTAGCCATAAAATATGTCTATCCTTTGTTCCCAAAGTGAATTTTAGGTCATAGAATAAGGAGTCTCAAATCTTGACCTAAGGTGCTTTGGGGTTGTATTTATTACCATTTTGTCATGGTAAAAATCATCTCAATGAATTATGAGTGAAATTCAAGCAGTGATCCAGGGATTTAAATATGCTCTG
>VYZT01029876.1:0-11083 GCA_013400735.1 Pomatostomus ruficeps | reverse complement strand
ACAAGCTGAGGAAGCTGTGAGTACCAGTTTGTCCAAGACAGACTTTCTTCTGGTGGAGGTGAAATTCTGTATTGATGTTTTGCTCTGTACAGCTTTTTGAAACCTTGACTGTTTTGATGCAACATGATGATGTTTTGATGCAATGGGGAATGGGGGAGCAAGACTTCCTGGGTTTGGGACGAAATATACTTCCCCAACCCTATTTGTTTTGCTGTAAGCCTCATTTCCCACTCTATTTCTTCCTTCCTGGATGTCAGAAGCAGCTGTCAGTCTGTGTATTCAGGACTATGACATGAACTCTGCCCAGAGCATGCTCTGAATAATGTCTTTTTGACATTCCAATATTCTTTTCTCTTCTGACACACGTAACACCCTGAACGTCTTCTCATCTTGGTTTTCAGTCTGCTCTGCTAGCCCAGCTGTGGCATTTGAATTTCTGTTCACCTGGTTTTCAGATCATAAATGTCCACACACTGCCTGTTGTTTTCACAACTCCCTCTCCCCCCACAGGAGGAGCTGTCCAATGTGAACCTGTCCAAGTTCCGCAAGATCCAGCACGAGCTGGAGGAAGCCGAGGAGCGGGCTGACATTGCAGAGTCCCAGGTCAACAAGCTCCGAGCCAAGAGCCGCGAGATCCATAAGAAGATAGAGGAGGAGGAATGAGCTTCCCAAGGCTAAAAAGTGACCTGAGGCGTGCATAAAATGTAAACCTCTGTGTTGCTTTCTTCAGTAATTATCGTTTATCTAGGTAATAAAGACAGTAGAGACCTTTGCATTTGAACAGTGACTAACATGCTTTATTTATTTATTTATTCAAGCATTCATTACTTTTGAAGTACACATACACAGTTCATCTTCACATTTAAAAGTATATCAAACAGCAAAGCATTTTTACATTTACATTTTTAAAAACGCATGAAGAATGGTAACAATTATATGGATTTATTATTGCTCTTGCAATGAGAAGTATGCATTTCTTTGATGGACTAAGACTACATTCTTTCAAATTATTTTGATCAATTCTTAAGAAAAAAAAAGAAATAAAGTAATAGGAATAAAAATTCCTGAAGCATACACACACACACACACATATATAAAACTATGTATATAACTATATATATAATTTTTATCAATTGAAAAATGTTGCTTATTAGGTTAAGATTAAAGGTATGTAAAATTCAAATTTCATTCCAAGCACTGACAAGCAGACAAACTAACATGGTGAGGAGGTGGCATGGAGAGATATCCTCATTCCATTTCTCTGAAGTAATTTTGTTTCATGCATAGCACAAAATTATATCCATCCACATGTACGATGAGTGAGAAGAATCCACATTTAAAAGACTATGGAAGAAGGAATAGCTAAGACTGAGGACTCTATTTATAATTTGAGTCAAACCTTCCACTGCTTTTCTAGGTTCAATCCTTCTGCTTTATCCACAACCCGACTCTCCTGTTTATTGTCATTCTCAACACACTGGGCCTGTTCATTTTCCTAAGAACAGATTATTAGCCCACAATATCGTATTTTGTATTAAGCTGAACTAGACATTCAACACTTACATGTTGATTGGAAATGTAAGATAAAGTACAAGATTGGTTGGATAAGGTAACTAATTACTGATCACACTTTGCAGATAAGTAAGTAAATTAGATGGTTTGAGAATACATTCACTGTGTCTAAGGACCTGGAAAAACAGAAGCAAAGCTGGATATGTTCTCCTGTTACTGATAAACTAGTTTTTGCCAGGACACAGAGTGGGATACTGACTTGGTTGGTATTTTGTGTCAAGCTTTAGCAGCTCCTTCAAACTTGCAGTTTATTTAAAGCAAGTCCTAAACATCTTTGGCCATCCCACCAGAACTGTCAGTCCCTAGCTGACCTTCATACGTCCCTGTTGGATATCCCTTCTAATCCTTCAGCCAGTCTACAAGTGCTGTAAAACCACGGTGTTCTTAATAAAATATGCAAATAACATTTCAGCAGCACAAGACGGCTGGAGCTGGGAAGGGACACCACTCCATCCATTTTAGAAATCACAGTTCAGGATCCAGCATAGCTGAGCATCTCTGAGAGTTTTGGGGCTCCCTTGAACTCTTCAGGTTATTGTGGGGCGCTTTGTAATAGCAAGACCTGTTCTCCCTGTGACTCTGGAGATGTCAAACACAGCCCAGCTGCGTGGATGGCCCATCCCAGGATGTGTCAGCGTGCTCCTAAATGCCCGGCTCTTCTAAGGACTCACCAGAGACCTCCATAAACACATCGCTGGTTTTAGTACCAGCTGCATTTCAGAAAGGGTGAATGAGGGAAATGCACTTGAGCTGAGCAGGAAAAAAACCTCTGTTCTGCTCTTCTAGCAGATTGCATTTTCCCTCCATCCATAGTTTTTTTGCTGTGCCAGAATCCCTGTGTGGACAGATCCTGGCTGGAGATGGGGCACCACAACACTCCTGCCCGCCACAAATGCCACAGTAGAGGTGAAAATGCTCCCAGAGCCAGCTTCGGGAGCTGCAGCAACCAAAGGGGCCCTCTGCCAACAAGGCACAAGAGGGAGCACTTTGTTCTGCTAATGCCGATGCATTCTTACTTCCTCATGTGGCTGCTTACCTGCATCCAGCTCCTCTACGGCCAAAGCAGAGTGTGGGAGGGGAGCAGAGGGAGGCAGGGAGGGGACAGAGGGAGCAGGAAGCTGCTTGGGCACAGCAGGAGGGATGGGAAGCCTCCAGCAGCGCCTTGAACCGCCCCCTCCCCTGCAGCAGCAGCCACCGCCGTCCTTAGCTCCAGAGGACAGGAGCCTGCCAGAGGCAGTACGGGAAAACACAGCAGTAAATGCCAGCCGTGAGCTGCTTTGAAAGCCCTTGCAGTGGTTTACCCACCTTTCTGGGAATTCCAGCAGTTCCCTGTCTCTTTTCACTAGTTTTTCAGCCTCAGTCATGCCGTGCTTTGCCCCGACACTTCCCAGCCAGCTTCCTGAGCTCTGGCTGGGTCTCCTCACCCGTGGCACATCTACCACAGCCCCGGGCAGGCTGAGGGCTCCGGGACCCGCCACTGCCGGGGCTGTGCGGTGGCAGAGCTGCCGGGCAGCCGGGGTGCTGGCCACGCTGCTGGGCACCCCCACACTGCCCACACTGCTCTGCTGGGCACCCCCACACTGCTGGGCACCCCACACACTGCCCACGCTGCTGGGCACCCCACACTGCCCACGCTGCTGGACCCACACACTGCCCACACTGCTGGGCACCCTCACACTGCCCATGCTGCTGGGCACCCGCACACTGCTGGGCACTCCTGCACTGCCCACACTGCTGGACCCACACACTGCCCACACTGCTGGACACACACACTGCCCACGCTGTGGGACACCCACACACTGCTGGGCACCCCTGCACTGCCCACACTGCTGGACCCACACACTGCCCACGCTGCTGCCCCTCCTCCAGGGTATCCTGCTTGGATGGGTAGCAGGGGTGAGCCTGTCAGAGATAGGAGATGAAGAACAATATTGTGGCATGGTGCTTTTTTAGTCCTTTCTTCTACTGATGAAGCACCCATGATGGCAGATAGGAAAGTATCAGGAAACCAGTAGAGATCCAGACAACTTCTAGAATATAGCTAAAATGGGAAATAATTTATTTTGTTCCCTATATACTTTTTCCGCCCCCCAGGAATACATCTTAAGTTAGCCTTTATGCCCTTTCAACAATTTGTTTCGTGAACATCCACTGCAATCAGTTGCAATTGCTTTCCAGCTGGTGTTTATCAGGGATTACCGTTTATTATTGTTGGCTTCCTGGAAAGCTGTATTGTTAGCCCAAAATGAACATGCTGTAAAGGTAAAGTATGAACAAGTTGTAATAAAATGGAGAAATTTTTATTTTTATAGTTTTTGCCATTATGCTTAATAAGCAAAGTTTGCCCTTTTTAAGTGCCTTAAACATTTTCCTTTTGAAGAAGCCACCACTTTTTAACAGGCCTGAGAGCTGGCTGAAGGGGCTGCTCAGGGTTTCCACTTCACTGCGGCCTCGCTGGAAGGATTTACAGGTTCCTCTGCTCAGACAACTGCTGTCTCCCCTTTCTCAAGCAGCAACACAGCAATTTTAGCGTCAGGATCTGTTTGCCAGTGTGAACACACTCAGAATGAATGAAAAGGCAAAATCAGCAGAACTGGACACAAGGAGAGAAAAATTTCAGTGAAGGATAGCGGTTCAATACTAGGTTTAGGTTTGTTCCATGTGTGGGAGAGGTTCAAGTCCAAACTCAAATATCTGCTTTTAGTCATCTTCACGCCCAAATGAATCTGTAGGTGAGTGAGCTGAGTGTCTAATCTGCCGTTGTAGACAACACTATTAGAGTCCAGCACGTTTCAGCTCGGTCTAAGGTAGGCAACTGCATAATTTTCCTGTCCCTATGAGCTTGAGCTCCCACACTGGGAAGATATTAACTGGGAATATAAAGGCAAATAAAGGAAAGGAAAAATATGAGTGAAAAGAGATCAAGTAATATGTTACAGGTTGTGGAAGTTTTCAATTTCATGTATTTTCAAAAAACCCTTAGAAAAACTGTTTCCTTTTGAGTCTTCAAACCTTTATGGGTTATTCTTTGTCTATTTGAAAAAAATCTTGCAAATCCAGGCTTTTAGACAGCTGTCAGCTTTATGCCAGTATTACTTATGACTGTGGAAAAATCGTGAGTTTTTCTTTTCTTTTTTTTTCTTTGCAGCCAGTTTTAATCCAGGTCAAAAGCTGCTTGCACCAGCAAAATAAGACAACATACAGAGTCATTGAAATAACTGAAACTAACCCTGAATTCCAGTTCTCACACAATATAATCACATTAAAGACATGAAAGAAGCGCTACTTTATATTCCATGAGGATTTAGCTGCCAGGGTTAAAGCACAGGCCTCAGCCTTGCTCTTCAGTGGGAATTTACTCCAAACGTGAAACTGATGTTTGTCAATCTCCTTCCCACGCCCAGGATTACAGTGCCATCCCAGAGACGCGGTCAGCTGAGAGAAGAGGAGGAAGGAATTACCTCATTTTCTTATCCAGACCTCTGAGTAGGAGATGCCAAGAGAGAGAGGAGCACAGCTGGCACTGTAATGGGGGAGGCAGCACGCTGTGGGACCAGGTGAGGCTGCTGAGATGTGACTCACTTCAGATTTCCTTGTTCAGTAGGAACTGTAGTTTGGAAAGTGAAGACCAATACATGAAAGAACAAACAAAAACCCAAAAAACTAAAAACACAAACAAAAAACCCCCAACAAATCAACCAACCAAAAACACCACATGCACACACACACACAAAAAAAACCCCCAAAACAACAAAAAAACCCCAAACAAACAAAAAAAACCAAACAAAAAACCAACCCAAAACCAACCAACCAAAATCCCCAGCAAATCCAGATCTGTTGCATGGGGAGGAAATTGCTGCTCAGTAGAGTGAAGGGTTCCACTGCTCTCTTCACCACTCTGATCCTTGCGAATAAAGAACATGTGTCCCCTCCTTAATCTGGGTGAGGAATATCCCAGGGATCAGAACAGTAGATTGGGTTTTTACACAACTAGCATGAGGTTCAGCTCCCTCTAAAAATAGTTGCCTATCTTCCAGAGCAGCCTAGGGTATGATTGATTCTATTTTACAGAATGTAAATTTATTAAATCTTTCCTAACACATTTATCCTGCAAAAGTAATGCTGAATTACTACCCTGTGTTAAGCCAGCACCTCTCTCTCCTGATTCCAATGGGATGTATGCCTTAAATTCAATACAACACTTCCATAGTCCTGTTCATGTGATCTTTGAAACCCTTCAGCTCAAAAAACGAGAATTTGATTCCCGTGCCTTTTGTCCAGGACTTAACTCGATGACCTCAGGCTTTGAAGCTTTTATCTTTAGGCTAAACTTGTTCTGCTCTTTTATTGCTCCATGGTGACTTGCTGTTATCCCACTGGAATCACATCCCTGTTTACTTCACAGAATCACAGAATCAACTAGCTTGGAAAAGACCTTTGAGATCATCGAGTCCAACCTGACCTAACACCACCTTGTCAACTAAACCTTGGCACTGAGTGCCACCTCCAGTCTTAAACACCTCCAGGGACTTCCTCTTCTTTATTCACATATCCTTCCTTATCACTACATTCAAACTCATTCTCCCCCCTTCACTTGCTTCGCCTTTGGTCCATTCTATACTTGTTCATCCTTATCATCGCCTGACTCTCACTTCTGCAACTTCTGTCCCTTTCCAGATGCTTCCTCCAGCACTGGGATTTTCTTCCTCTGGCAATAACCCTGCTTCTCAGTAGGACCCCTCCTGTTTTTCCACACTGAGGACGCTGAGTGCTTTCAGCAGGCAGGAGCCTGTGCCTTCTCTCCATCCCAATGCATTTCCTACGAGACACACTGGCTCTTACTCTTCACTTTTTCTGTGCGAGTCAGCATCCGATGGATTACAGGCCCAATGTAGCCCCTTTCATCTCCTCTAGCACGCCCTCCCACTTCCCCCCCTTCTCATGCTTTCTTGTCAAATTATTTATAGGACATTGATTCACAGACCTGTTATGTCTAATTATATCCATTCACTTCTAATATGAATCGCAATTCTGTTAGGAGTTAAGATTGCCAAAAATGTTTTGACCTAAGAAAGAGGAGGTGGTGGCTACATATGCAGATCAGACCCGATAAAAGGACCCTGGGATCTGTGTATCTTGTCCTTTCTCAGAAATCTCTAAGGTAAGAGTTTCAGGGCTTGGGACTAGGGAGGTGGGGAATGAAGGGACACTGGCCCTGCATTCCACAAGTTCCAGTGCATTCCTGCGGATGCTCACATTCATTCAATGGGGGTCTGCCCGTGCCAGCTGGGATTTTCAGTCTGCTTTCCAACCATCCATGTGTTTTCAGTCTATAAATGTTGTCTGGGGTGCAGCAGTAAGAAGTAAGTTACTGCTTCTGTTTTTTCATACTGTCCGTCTTCCAATCTGCAGCCCTTTCGGCTTGTCTCACAAAAGGTAAGATCTTCATTTATTCACTCTTTAGGGACAGGTAGAGTTGCTGTGAGGCGGGGGTTCTATGCAGGTGTGCTGGAAATCCTGGTATTTATTATATTTATGCCCTTTGTATAAATACAGTATGAGAATTGGGATGGATTGTCAATATTTTTGTCACAAGATTCTTAAAGAGCGTGATCTTAAAAGTACTGATCACTGCAGCATTGCCTACACTCCCCCCAGGAGTCTCCAGTAGACACCAGTTCCTGGAGAAACTGTCCTAAGGGGAAAAAAAACATCAGAAAGAATTTGTTTGGGGTAGGTTTTTTGCATTTATCTCAAACATCAAGGGTCACTGGCACTGACTGTGAAGCAACAGGAAAAGAAATGCATATTTAAATAACGTTAATATGCTCTTTTTTCACATGGAAGCTTGAGGAATGGGGTTAGAATTTTGTGTATCAAAACATCGAAGTGCTAAAAGCAAGCACTTCAGTCTGAGCTTCCTTATAGGTTTGTTTCTGCCTCTGAAAATATTGCATAATTGTGACAAAATTATTTAAGCAAATATTTGTAATCACAAGGAACTGAATAAAGGATGATACCTGCTTGGATAACTGGAAAAAGAAAGATGGAACTGCAACTAAATTCAGTTTTAAATATCTGCACTCAGGAAAAGAAACTCTTCACATTTACTGTCTACATTAATTTATATTAATTTCGTCAAATATTGTCACTAGACTATATCCCTCAAAATTATAACATGTCAACAAGCAATCATGTAAGGAATATAACGAGCATGCTTTGAATCAGTGAAGGAGAGTTAGCATAGCATTGATTTCAGGAAATGTCAAACAAAACAATCAAAAGAAAATATTTAATACTTTAAAAAGTCAATCTACTGACCATTATATACATATATGCTAACGTAATGTATACTAACCTGCTATATATATTATACTTTTTAATATTATCATAAGGTTATATTGTGATAACATCCAGTGTCTATAAAATAACACAATATACAATATAGGTGTAATGTACATAATAGAAACTAATGTACTAGGATATATAATAACATAATATATGCTGACATAGTATATGCTAAAATATATAATATAGTAGTGTTATTCCTCCGAGGAATATTTAGTATTATTCCTGTTAGGAATCTTGTAAGACAATGTGAGCTGATATAAGCAATGTTAAAGTTACTGGTGAAAAACTGGGACCATTTTTCAACCTTATGTGATTATTTTGTGGAATGGTCTCATTTGAGCTATAGCATATTAATCAAGTGGAAAAACATGTCATTAGAGATAAAATCAGTCAGGAAATTGCACCCGTTCATTTGAATTGATAACACCAATTTATGTTATGAAGTCTGTCTTTGGCTAAGAAGGCAAAGTAATTTTTTTTGTTCTAAAGAATATTCTTCCCAATACCTAATCTAAACTCATCCTATTTGAGTTGTGAACCATTCCCCTTTGTTCTGTTGCTCCAGGCCCTTGTCTAAAGCTCCCCTTCAGCTCTCTTGCAACCCCTTTAGGTAATGAAAGGTTGCTAAAAGGTCTCCTTGGAGTCTTCTCTTCTCCAGGCTGAACTACCCAAGCTCTCCCAGCCAATCTCCAGAGCAGAGAGGCTCCAACCCTTGGAGCATCTCATGTCCTCCTCTGGACTCATTCCAACAGCTCCATGTCCTTCCTGTGCTGGGATCCCAAATACAAAAAGACAGAATGTTTTCATCTGTAAATGCAATTGTCCAGAAGGACTGAAGATCTGACCACACGAAAAAGTAATAATAGAAAAAAAATTGCAGAATAGCACTCTGAATTAGCAGGAAAAAAATGGCAATTCAGTTGATAGCTAAAGAAGAGCTATCTAAAGTGTTATAGGAGTGTTTCTTCCATCACACAATATTTTAATGTGTTCTCTGCCCTCACAGATACTTGCTGCATTACGTGTGGTGAGCAGCAGCCATGTCTACGGATGCTGAGATGGCCGTCTTTGGGGAGGCGGCTCCTTACCTCCGGAAATCGGAAAAGGAGAGAATTGAGGCCCAGAACAAACCTTTTGATGCCAAGTCATCTGTCTTTGTGGTACATGCAAAGGAGTCCTATGTGAAAAGCACAATCCAGAGCAGGGAATCTGGCAAAGTCACTGTCAAGACTGAAGGGGGAGAGGTGAGTCAAAAACAAGGCTGAAGAACATTTACTTCCCTCACTGGGTTCTTAGCTGACATATGTGGATCTTTTGTTTACTTGGCAGACCCTGACCGTTAAAGACGATCAAATCTTCTCCATGAACCCCCCCAAGTACGATAAAATCGAGGACATGGCCATGATGACCCACCTCCACGAGCCCGCTGTGCTGTACAACCTCAAAGAGCGTTACGCAGCCTGGATGATCTACGTAAGTGGCAGCAGCAGCTTCCTCTGGGCAGCGGCAGGAACTGCTGGGCCAGGCTCAGGGGAAGCCAACGTGCTGTGTCCCTTCCTGGCAGACCTACTCGGGTCTCTTCTGCGTCACTGTCAACCCCTACAAGTGGCTGCCGGTGTACAACCCGGAGGTGGTGTTGGCCTACCGAGGCAAGAAGCGCCAGGAGGCCCCTCCACACATCTTCTCCATCTCTGACAACGCCTATCAGTTCATGCTGACTGGTGAGTGCTTGACCTCTCTCACAGCAGTCTAACCAAAAAAGCCCCGCTGATCTCACTGGAGCATGTGACAAGCCAGCTGGAACCACCTCAGAGCAGCATGACTGTGAACTTGGTTGATTTAGCAAATAATTTCAAGTGAACCTGACCTTGGAGCATTCGTGGACTTTCCATAGTGAATTATTTGTACTTTATTGTACTCTCCTACTGCAGAAATAGTACTTGACTTAGTTTTCCTCATTTTTTATCTGATAAGAAAGAAAAAGTTATTATTTCTTGTATTTTGATCTTGGGTAGGTACTTTGGTTTCATTTCTTGAGGAAAATTATATGAAGGGCAAGTGATACACAGCTTGTCTTGATGCCTTGGAGTAGCTACCTAGAACAGAGGCCAGACAATACTAAGAGAATAAAATGGGGATTTATTAAAGGGCCTTCAACAGGGACACCTCAGGCAGTCAAAAGCCTTCTCCAGACGAGGCTGCCCCCATGAGGGACCCCGGGTCATGAGTTTTCTACACTTTTATAAGTTTTGATCAATTTAGATATCACAGTTAATNATACCTGTTTGAAAGATTGTAAAAAAACTTATATAGGAAATTCTGCTTTTGTCAAGCAGCAGTAAAGATCCAATGTTTCTGTAGGGCAGAATCCTGTCAGATTACAAAAATTACAGTCTTGCCTGAAAGACATAATAAACAATTAATGATAGCAACTTTAGGCAACACAATGCTCCAAATGCATCAACATTCTAAGGAAAATTTAGAAAAAAAATTATTAGAATGTTTGGTTTATAAAGAAATACCAAAGAGACAAATTATAAGATCTTAAGGCAAAGCAGTCTTGCATCAATGCAAAGCCATCTTCTTCCAACTGATATTTCATCGATTTGTTTACTAAACAATATTTCAAAAAGTGAATCAATTTGTTAGAGAATAATTTCTGNCAAATGCATCAACATTCTAAGGAAAATTTAGAAAAAAAATTATTAGAATGTTTGGTTTATAAAGAAATACCAAAGAGACAAATTATAAGATCTTAAGGCAAAGCAGTCTTGCATCAATGCAAAGCCATCTTCTTCCAACTGATATTTCATCGATTTGTTTACTAAACAATATTTCAAAAAGTGAATCAATTTGTTAGAGAATAATTTCTGAGGTGACTATGGAAAGCTCCTCCTACACTGCTACCAATAAATAAACAGCATAAATCAGGAAGTAACCAAACTTTTTATATGCATCTAAATTGTTTCCAAAGCAATAGAAATAATGCATAGAGTATTTTAACCTTGAAATACACATTTAAAAGAAATTCTAGAAGAATTTATGTGCAGATGAAAAGCAGAAAGTAACGGTGAGAATTGCTCCTAATTTTGACAAGCTTAGTTTTTCTTCCATCTAAACTATTTGTAGAAGCACAATGTTTAAAAAAACCCAAACAAAA
>VYZT01029874.1:0-13348 GCA_013400735.1 Pomatostomus ruficeps | reverse complement strand
ACAAGGGAAATCATTTTAAATTGTGCCCTGAACTACATGGGGACATCCTGAAGTCATGAGAGGATGAGACAGTCACTTGTCTCATTTGAAGTAGATTAGGAAAGCCTGTGTGCTCTGAAGTATGGGTATGCATGTTAGAGGTACACATAAAAAAAGAAGTGTTCACAACTTGAAACCAGTAGAATTATTTCAGTAGAAATGGAAACAAGACAGTTGAGAAACACAATAGGTCACAATTAGTAAATAATGTATGTAAATAATTCAAAACCAGAAAATATACTCTGATTTTGTCCAAGGAAAATACTGTTTTAATGAGCTTTAGTGCATCTGGCTGACCATCGGGTTTCACCAGTCTAACTACTGAGTTTTCTAAAGAACAACAAAAAAGAAACTTACAGCTTCATCTCCAAAAATGATTGCAATTATTAAGACACACAATCAATAAATATTTCTTGTGCTGCCTCTGCTTTGCTGTGACCTTTTGTGTCAATCATGGCTTGCTCAAACTTTGATAAATACCACTGGCTATGAGATGAGGAAAGTTAACTTCAGTGTATTTTTCCATGCCACAGCATGTATACTGAAAGAGGAGAAAAATTGAATGCTGTATGCTTAGGATGGTTTTGAGCAAGACAGCCTGAGGTACAAGGATCTGCAAGGAGCAGAGGAAACACTGCAGGGACAACTTTGTGCTTCAGCTGTATCACCAAATTTTTCAGTACCACCAGATCAGAAGGGTAAATTCAAATTCACTAGTGAAATGTCTTTGTATTGGAAAATAGACCTGACTGGGCTTTTAATATGTTGGCTTCTAAACTACAAAAGAATTCAGTGAATTTTTTCTAAAAACTTCTAAAAATATGATTTCACTCATGTAGATTTTGTACACAGCCAGTAGAACTACTGAAATATTGAGGTTCTTCCTCTATATTTACTCAGTTTTCCATCACTTCTCATGCAAAAGACCAAATAAAACAACCAAAACCATAAACAAAGAAAATCAACCACAATAACAGGAAAAAGCTCCTGCTATTGTACTTGGTGTGGATTCAGCTGAAGAAAAACATGAAGTAAAAAGGAAAATTAGTCTGCTTGTGAAAATCTAATGCTTTGAAAGAATGTGATCTCCTGCTCATTCTGTTTTTTCACAGTACACAACAAGCAAATTCTCTTGTACTTCATGTAAATCACATTCTCAAGAGAAGTGAGGGCTCATAAAAATCCAGTTACAGGAAAGTACATTTCAGGAAAATAAAGTCCTAAGGTCTAAAAAGAATATAGACCAGTTCTCAGTATTCATCCTTAAAGAAAAATATTATAGTATATGACCTTCACACATTTATTATTTGAAAAATACATATATATTTAGCCTGTCTGAGTTCTACTATCTAGCTGGTCACTAAAAATTACTGATGGAACATTTAGCTTTGAAATGAGTAAAGGTGATGACCTGCAAAGTACAGGATGGTGCTTAAACATGCTTATTCTGTAGTCTCTCCCACTGGAAAATATTGTGGCACTTAGTGCACAATGGAATCAGGGGGCCAAGAGGGAAGAACACCTCCCACTGCTGTTGAGAGCATGAATGTGTGTTTACATGGCAACAACTGATGTCAGCAAGTGGGATGCCCCTTCCTTGCTAGTACAATGTCTCAGAAAAAGGAGATACACCTGCCTACTGGGCATTCTTATGCTATATCCTTCATTTCACTAAGAAGAAAGCAATGAACATGAGTCAACAAGGAGTGTACTGGGAACAGGAAAAAGCAGAACTTTGCAGAGCACATATAAGGGCAATATTGATGTATCCTGATGTATCATGATGTATCATGAAGTACATAATACTACTCAGCAGGAATTCCTCTCTCCCAGTGGCAAAAAGTTGTTAGACCCTGAAAGAAACAGGGTCTAAACTTACTTTAATCATTGCTACCATGTAAAACTAACATATTCAGATGCTGTAGGAGCCAAACAGACAGCTGTCCAGCTTTTTTCATGCAGAATGACTCTGTGATATTATAGGATACATGAAAATGGGGAGAGGAGAATCATTCTTCATACTCTGGGTGAAATATAAAGACAGGAAACATGTACTGGAATTACATCAGGCCAGACGAGCTGGGTGTGTGAAGTCACCAAACAAATTTGCATCTAGCCCTAAGCTCAAGTAAATCTATTTATTACTATTTTTAGATCTAAATGTTGCTTGTTACTGTTTCCCTCTCCAATCTTCCTCCCCCCCAAACACGACCTACTGCTTCTGTCTGCTAACAGACAGCTGGTGTGACGCAGAATTTTAAATCTCATGGGTTTGTGCCAGATCCTTTTCTGACTCTGGGTTACAAGCTGAAACACTTGGATTACTGTTGAACAAGCCTAAACACTGGGAGAAAAAAATTCTACACAAAGATGCAAACCCTTCCACTCTGCTCCAGAGACAAATTCATTACCTTGTCTGCCTTTTAGAGCAATGTATGACTCATGTTGCAACAGACACTTGGCTTCAGCCTCACAAAAGTCTGTCCTTCTTCACTGTCCAAAAGACCTCCCTTTACCTTGAATATACACATTCCATACACAAACCCCCAGAGGCCAGCCATCCTGCAAGACAAAACAATACCAGGCACATGGCAAAAAAAGCCCTCACCAGACTTGCTTCAGCAGAAAATTAAGAGCATCCGAAAAGAGCCTCAACTCCACTGCTGCTTTGCAGCCTTTGGGTTTCCATTCCCTTCAAACCAAGCAGGCTGAGAAGGGGTGAAAATTTAAAGAGCCCCCTCCCCTGCCCCTAGAAAAACCAGGTGATGAATGTTGTTTGTCCACAAAGCCTTTGTGAATAAACACATCAGCTGGCCTTGGGGGTGGGAAGAGATAGAGGAAAGTACCAGAGCTGTCACAGGTGAAGTCCTACCAAGGTGATGTCCAACACAATCCTGAGACCTCAGACTGTTTAAACCATCACAGCATTTCCCGTTTAAGAAGGTGTCAGGATCAAATTATCTACTGGGTGTCTGCCTACCGCAGACTACAAATCCTCAGACAGCTTCAGCCAGCAGCGTGCTCTCAATACCTGTGTAACACTGCTCTGGTAGCACTGATGTGCTTTGTAACTAATTCTGGTGAGATATGGCTGTCAGTTTACCAGTGGCAGAGGAGACAGGTATTTTCTCAAGTAGTATTTGTTCTCTCCAAGATGAAGCCTCTTATTTAAGCTTTAACTAAGGGGGTTGTGCACATCTGATCATTCTTCTTACATATATAGGCATGTATAAAAGCAGACAAGAAAAATCATGAAACATTTTGCCAAACCAAAGTTTGGTGAGCATGGATGCACTAAGCCTCCATAAAATTACTGGGAACAGAAAATCTTTTCAGTTTCCATCTAGTGATTAAGAATTCTACAGAAAAAATAACTCTCCTCTTTTGGCAATCTTGAAACTCAGAAGAAGAGACATGTTTGTTACACTCATACACACTGATGACAAAGAGCCTGAAAAACAGCCTGAGGTTTAGTTATTACACATCTAGAATAAGTCTTACAGTTTTTCTAACTTTCTAAAAGGTAGAAGAGGCCCAAGCTTGATGTATAATATACAGACACTACCTTGTACTAACTGCAGGAGAGGTCCTGAACAAAAATGCTGCTTATCTATGAACTCCAGGTAGAATCCAAACCAGCATGCTCCTAAACTCTATATTAAACAGAAATTCAAGAAGTCTTAATAGATGGGTTTGTTTTGTTGGCTCTTCTATTAGGAAGGCTTACAAGACAGCTGTCATCTACTTTGATTAAGTTCCTTCATAAAACAGACTTCCTGGAATGATGCTTTGAAAGAAATACATATTAATGCATATCTCTCATATTGCTTGGAGTACTACAGAAGTTTTAGCAATGCTTGGCAAAACATACCATAGTTGCTCACACAAAGTAACATTCAAAAAGCAACTCCAGTTTAACTTGGACTCATTTGTTTTCAACTACTGGCCTACTCTCTTCGGTTTTTTGCTTCTGCTGTTTCCAAGCCTCCCTGTTCCCTTCCCCCCTACCTTTCCCTTGAGGGCTGAAATGTTAATAACTATAACATGTGAGGCTGAATAAAAAAATACAAACATAAACAGTTCTGAACACAGGGAGGGTTGTAGCTTAACACAGTAATGTTTCTTTCTGCCGTGGCCAAGAACTGATGGGCAAATGGTTGACAGCATTTTACATACTGAGAATAGGAAAAAGACACCAGACATTGCTTCTAAATAAGCTAGGCAGACACTACAGCTTTTTCCTTTCTCCAGTGCCAAGTTCTTTAAGCACAGATACTTTTTTCTACTCAGGAAGCAGTGCACAGTCACCTCACAGCAAGTCAGGCTTAACGTATAAATGAATAAGTGCAATCCAATCAGTGGAAGATGAATTTGCTGCCATTACAAATGCTATTGGAAATGTTTTCCAGTTGCGCCTTCTCTGCCTATTTTGTCCTTATTCATCATGTCAGTGCTAGAAATGGTGTACATTGCAGTGGGGAAAAAACCTTCTCCATGTTGCAGCTAAGGGTAAGATTATTGAAAACAGAGGATTCTTAACAGTACTATTCAGGCAGTAACAAAACTTTTCAAGTATAACACCTGAAGTAAATAGCATCCCAGTAACTGCTTGCATCTTAAAATGCTTCATTTTAATGGCATTTCTACATTTCCACTTGAAAATGTTCAATGTAAGAAGCAGTTCAATTTAAGGAAGTAAATGGATCTTTTGCTAAGATTAAGTCACTGTATTTATGGAGAACAGGTGTGGAAACTGCTGGGAAATTCTGAAGGTACAGCAAGAAAGAAAAAATAAAGTGCTACAATAATTATGACAGTGGGAGGAAATTGGAGATGAAAAGAAAAGTACTACTTACAAGCCTCGGAGACGAAGCCAAATTTTCTCTATTTGCTCGGGCTGTAGGTATTTCAGAGAGTTGCTCTCAAATTCTTCAATTTCCTTAGTCGGTGACTCCATAGCTGCAGCCTAGCGCTTTGGTTAAAGCTCTGCGTGGACAGCTGCTGCCTCCACACATGCACACTCTCCACCTTTAACACTGGTGGGGAGCAGTTAGCATTTTTGGAACACACTTCTCCCCCCTCCCTGCAAACGGAACTGCGTGGGCAGCCCCGGAACACTCAGGTGTACACAGGGGGCAGCTATGCCAGCATGCCACCATCCTCGGGCTGAGTAGGAGGATCAAAGGCTCATCTCCAGATTGCAAAACCACGCGGATTTTTTTCCTTTTGTTTTTTGTTTTGTTTTGCTTTTACAATAAGCTAAGGATACAACCCATAATACCAGCTGAGGGATCTTTATCAAGGGAGGAGGGGAGGAAAATCCCTTGCTGACAAGTAAGCTGTCTCTAGGGGCAGCTGTGGGGAGTCTGACAACCGCAGGACTCCCCAAGGCTGCAGCTCTGCCTTGGTTACCATGCTGCCTATCACTGCATACACAGGCCCCTTTGGTCTAGTCCCCACCAGGTCAGTCTCGTCCTCCCCTCCCTAGCAGTAATTTTTCCCACTTACCAGCAGCGCTGCTGACAGGCTTGAAACCTAATAACTGAGGAAGAATTCATCTGCCAACATAGCCCAAGAACTATTTCACTCTCTGCCTCCCTCTTTGCTTTCTTTTCTCCCATGTGCATGCACATCCACAGGCACACAAGGGAGAACAGGCTATTGGAGAAAGGCTGGCTTTGATTAAAAACCCAACCAAGACAAATCATTGACAAAAAAAACAGGGGAAATAACAGAAAGTGAGCCACTCACTTCTGGCAAACAGCCATCTACTTCATTGCAGTCAGTCTGCTCTCCTGAGAGAGTGACGCACAACAGGGGCAGTAAGGCATCAACAGGGACAAAATCCACTTTTAAAATAAACAAATCAGTAAAGTGCCAATGCTTGAAAATGCTCAGAATATGGCGGGGAAGTCCGTACACTGAAGAGAGATCAATGCCAACACATTAGCCATAAATGTATCAGTGTCTTTCAGTACGAGGTTTGCACAGTGGAGGTTAAAACTCAGTTTTGCAATAGGGTGCTTGCCTCCAGCTCCCCTGGAGCATCCCTGTACTGACCCCTGGGGACATGCCTTTCTATACCTGCAAGGTTCATGCTCTGAGCAGGAGGAAGAACAGGAATTTCTTTCATTGCATCAGCCCAATCAGTTGTCTCTCAAACTCTGCCAAGTTCTCTGCACACTTCTCTTTAGTTAATGTTATTGAGTGGTACTTTCAGCCAAAGCCATTAGAGCAGAGGGAAAATAACTGTCAAAATGTTGTCTTAGACTTAACATATTTTGTTGCATATTGCAAAAGCTGTCTTTTGAGAAGCAGAGCCTGTAGTGGAAGAATTAGCACCTCGGACAGTCGGGTAGCCTGTAACCTGGAGAAGGTCACCCCTTCTTTGCAATAGCATTCAACAATATGCCTGTGACACTAGGTCCGAGTCAGGTCTCTGAAGTACTTGATGTTGCTTTTCAAAAAGCTGATTGTATAATGAATGTTATCCTTCCCATTGCTAGGTGCCAAATTGTATCAGCCATCACTCCAAGAAGTTTCAATCCTTTCCTAGGAGTAGTTCTTACGGAATTACCCAGTTAGAATGCTGCTGCAATTGTTAACCATCTCCAGCTCTTTGCAACTGAGTGAGATTCTCAAATATAACCAGTAAGCAGCTGAGTCAAGTTGGTACACATGCAAAGAAAAGAGACAAGTCATGGGAGGTAAAAACATGAATAATTCTCCAGATGGTCCTCTTTTCCCTTGTGGATTACAAAGGACAAGCCAGTATGTTTGATCTAGGAACCTCTTTTGAATGATACAAAGAACAGCACAAGCAGTCATAACAAACCATTTTCTAATGAAAGCTTGGGGCATATGATCTTCTTACATTCCTGCTGTAGTGAAAACGGAACACAGTGTTATTCTTCACTGCATGTGCTATTTTCCATTACACGGATGCCCACCACTAAACAATTAGCACGTTGTACACATCACTGCTTTTTGGTGGTGAATTAAGTAGTTACAAAATATGTTGTCTTTTTTTTCACACATTTGATTTTAAGGTACAGAGGAAGTAACAGGAAAATGGGAATGCAGAATATTGGTAGCACCAGGTTTGAGCTCAAGTTTGGGATTCCCTTTCTTGTCTAAGTCCTGTTGGTCTGATTTTGTGATAGATGCCATCAAGATAGCAAACACCAAGAAAGTGACTGTAAAATATTATGAACTTGTGCCATAAGTATCTGACATGAATACATATCATGCTGCTTGCCTCGTCCTTAAACTTATGGCTCACCACATGGTGAGATAGTAACTTCCAAGAAGACAAAGTTTACAGGCCAAGTAAGCAGCGCTCTTTCAGTTCTCATATTCATTGCTGCATTGAGGCAACAAGTTGTAGCAACAAAACGGCACCATTTGGTTTCACCCCGTTTAAAGAGCTTGACTATCATGATTGTCATGTGATGGATACAAGCAGTAAGACAGCTCCTGATGGATTAGCCATGTCTTTAAAGCAGAGGGGAGCTCAGATGAGCAAAAGTCTACCTGCCTGTCAGAAACATCTGTTCTTCAGCCTTCTGCAGGTGATGACCAGGCTGGCAGGGCAGATAACACTATGTATGTACCACTGCAAGCCCCTATGGTTGAAGAAACACTGCACAAACTTTATCCCTGGAATCACAAAATCACAGAATATTCTGAATTGGAAGGGACCCACAAGGATCGTTGAGTCAAACTCTGAAGTGAATGGCCCATACAGGGATCAAACCCACAACCTTGGCATTAGAAGCCCCATACTCTAACTACCAGATCTAATCCTAGTAACTTTTTGCACCCAAGCACTTCCCCAACCTATCCCTTAGGAGGTGCAGGAGGGGTCCAGGACACCACTACTGCCTTCAAACAAGGTCTAAGCTTGAGTCAGAGACTGGATTTCCCTCTGCTGCTCTGTTACCTAACACGTTCCAGTACAGGATGACTCCTTCCTGAGCCATTGGGGCAGCTTCCTTGCCTCCTCTGCCTGCCTGTCAGAGAGGAGCCAGGACACCCATCTCAGCCAGCTCAGATGCTCCCTTCCTAGGTCACCAGGTGAGCACTGGCAGTGACAGCAAAGGATGAAGAGCAATGGGATGGAGAGACAGAGGTCCCAGGCAGGCCAAACACACACTGACTGTCTCCTTTATCACAGCACACAGATTTGGGCAAATGGGGGCTTTGCCCTCTTTTCCACCACTTTCTCAGTTGAGGACAGTAGTGGCATCCATGTTAAAAGCCTTTAGACTGAGCCCTGTGCACGAAGGGTGTTAATTACAAGTGTTTCTTTCAGTTCTGAAGGACTGATGATGTAGGAGGATGCTGACATGCAGCAGAGAAGTGTTAAAAGGCAGCTGAGAAGAGTAAAATCCCCAGTGTGCCTCCATGAGGGCAGGCATCCCTGTAAAACAGTCAAAATACCAGGGGGTGCAGGAGTAGGTCTGCCTTTCTCAGGATGGTGGTACAAGTATTTCATGCATAGTCCAAGGAGAAGTCAGAGCCACCTCTGACATGTGTGACTGCAAATTAGACTCTGTCCTCATGTTAAACTTCTCAGCAGCAAATTTCCTTAAAGGCACTTATAGTTCCTTTCTTCATATTTTTTAAACAAAGACTAGAAAAACAGTAAGAAAGTTCAGAGACCTCCTTACTTTCACCAGAGCTAGGTAGGTATAGCAGTAACATTCAAAAGGCCCACTGCAATGCATCTAAAAATGGTTCCAAAATACAAACAGCATTTCACTGAGCATGAGCAAACAGAAGCAATAATTTCAGACAGCAAGTTATCTAAAGTCTTTGCTGGACTGCAACAAAAACGGACAAGGTACCCCGTGCTGAAGGGGTAGCATGAGATACTGGAAGTGTATTGACATGTTGCCTACTGTTATTCCTACATATAGCCTGTGTGAACATGCATTTTCTCCTTTAAATTAATCTCATTTGACAGAATGAAAGCTTCAAGCATTGAAACAAGTTCTATAATTAGTACAACTACAATGTATTCATGCCTGACCATGCATAAATAACCCAGAATATATTTTATTTTCTTACCACTAATGCCTCCAACCAGAATTGCAGCAGACTATTTGTCTTTTTTTTCTTTATTGTAAATCTGAGTCAGATCACTGAACTTCAACTTTGTCAGCGTGATGAGTCAGTTAGTAACATATAATGTTTTGCTAATTCTATATTCAACAGTTGTAAAACACTGACATGTCTGCTAATTTGGCGAATGCCAAAATAAACTAGGCAGATTTTGTTCAGTCTGTATCCTAACGGGAAATAGTTTCTTGCTCCTTTTCAGTTAAAAAAAAAAATTGTTTGTTTTGTTTGGAAGGGAGTTAGGAGAAGAGAGAGGGGTTCAGCTTTGTCACTGAATTGCATTGGTTCTATTTATTCTTTATGTTTAACTATAAGAGCATGATGGGACATATTTAGACAGTTCTGCTTTTTAGTTTTGTTAAATTAGATCTCATACTTCTTAAGCAGTAGTTTCCAAGTGAAATTTCATCTCTTTTTTGCCCAAGGTTAGACTTTAGGGTTTGATGGCAACTGGCTCACACCATACCCATACAGCCATTAACGCCACCATGAGAGTTGGAAGAAAAGGCTGCAAGGGCTAAAACTAGCCAAGGAGCAGCAGCTGAAGATACTGCTAACTACCTTTAACTATAAGCATTCACCCAGTTTTCTCAGGGCTGGGGAATTGTGATTTCTGTTGCTCTCAGCAATTAAGGATAATTTTATCTTTTCTGTCCAGAAGTAGCACAGACACAACTGATCCAGAGAATGCTACACTTCCGAAAAGTTTCAAAAACAGTGAACTAGGTATATATAGATACATAAATACTGATATACCAGAAGATAAGACACCAAGAATACTGCAGCATTCCCAGCATCCTAAATAATGTGTTAGCCTCAGACTGCCACCAGGACTAGGCATACTGTGGAGAATTTCAAGCAGCAGCATTAGACGAAGAAAAATTTTAGCTTTCTATCTAGGAAATTAAACAAAAAAAAAAATTAACAGTAAAATAATCAGCACCAAAAAAAGAGGCACTGATTAAGTTGGTGGAAAGGTGTTGTTCATTTAAATTTCTATTGAGTCAAGTCAATCAAGCTACCAGTGTTGATTAAAAGCTCCATTGACTGGCAAGAAATTTTCTGCCAAATGGTATAAAAAATATTGTCAGCAAGACAAATGCATATCTCTTTTCTGGTCTGTCCCTTTTGACTCAGAGTTGCTGCTTCCTGTGCAGGCAGATTTAAGAAAATATGAAGAAACCTTCTTCAACTTTGGAAGCTTACCAAAATAATAAAATTTCCATGCTGATGACATCTGCAGTTACTACTTAAGCCATGGCATTTTGATAGCAACAAAAAAAATCTTATTGTACTCACTCAGAGTACTGCAACTTTGACAAAAGGGCCATCACTCTTGAAGTGCAATTTTGAAAACCTGATTTTCTTTAATGACTTCCACAACACTAAAATTACTATATATGGCAGTTTAGGGAAAAGGCATGAGTGAGGAGTGATGTTTAAGGGAAGAGGAGCTTTATAAAGTGCTTTGCAAAGAAAAGGAAGAGGAGAGCTTGAAAACTCAGATGTGAAAGTCCGTGCAAAAGAAGTTAGATGCGAGTAGTAGTCCAAGTAACTAATTATTTAAAAGAAATATCTAATTAGAGGATTAAATCAGACTAGTTTTCTAGTTTTTCCCCTTTTCACCAACATCCAGTGAGGTCAAAGTAGACAACTTTGAGGACCTGAAGACTCTAAACAGCTTTCCATACAGTTTCCTGCCCCAAGTCATCCTTCACATCTTCAAAGGGATTGAATAAATACTGAAGTTTATTCAAAACAAGCATGATGCTGCCTCAAAGGGTTTTTTAATCATTATATATATGTTTGAGAGATGGAAGTGGGAGGGGTTTTCACTTGTCTGTCTCTCATACACAAACCACATTATATTACACAGGCCGATACTGCCTCCTGTGCTATGAAAATGTTACATGACACAGCATCTGGTGACACTGAAAATTAAAAGACTGAAGACTTTTAGACAAAGAAATTTGCAAGTGGCGAGGAAGTCCCAGGCTCCCATCCCTTCACTCACTTGCGAGAGGCCAGCAGTATCTCGGGACCCGGTAGCAGCGTGTGGCCACGTACTCGGTCAGCACAGGGGTGGCCTGGTCCTCGCTCTGCTGGCACAGGGAACGGGCCAGCCCAAAGTCACACAGCTTCACGCAGCACTGTGCATCCAACAGGATATTGGAAGGCTGGCTTGAACACAGGAGAATTAATTAGCCTTTTACTCTCTGAGTAGCAGAAGATTATTATCAAGGTTCTTTTACTAGTCTCATATTTGTATATTTATTCATACTTTTCCTATGCAGAAAGGCTGGGACAGCTGGAGGTATTCACCCTGGAGAAAAGGCTCCAGGGAGATCTTAAGAGCCCCTTCCAGTGCCTAAAGGGGCACCAAGAGAGCTTGAGAGGGACTTTGAACACAGGCCTGTGGGGACAGCATGAGTGGGAATGGCTTTCCACTGACACAGGGCAGGGATGGATGGGATATTGGGAAGGAATTGTTCCCTGTGAGGGTGGGGAGGTCCTGGCACCGGGTGCCCAGAGAAGCTGTGGCTGCCCCATCCCTGGAAGTTTTCCAGGCCAGATTGGATGGTGCTTAGAGCAACCTGTGATAGTGGAAGGTGTCCCTGTCCATGGCAGCAGGTGGGAATGGAGGGGTTTTGATGGTCCCTTCCATCCCAAATCAGTCTGTGATTTTATTTAGTGTTCAACAGAAAACTGAAGTGAAGGATACAGACCGTGACTGAAATGTACCTTCTGATCCCTGTCAATGACATTCCCTGAGTGGATGAATTTAGTTGCCTTCAGGATTTGGTAGAGAATGTAACACTTGTGGATGTCTTTCAGCACATTCCCCTTCTTAATCACAGCATGCAAATCTGTCTCTGTAATATATTATACCAGTAATATATTTACATCAGCAAATATCAGTAGCATCACGAACATTCATGTGTATCACCACCACACCACTATCAGAGCGATAACGAGGATAACTCCTAAGAGAGGCTGGATTTGAGTGGCTGCTGCAACACGGTCTCACCCATGGACTCGAAGATGAGGTACATGTTCTTCTCATTCTCTGCTTGGATAACATCAAGCAGCTTAATAATATTTGGATGTTCTCCAAATTCCTGCATGGGGAAGAGACCCAGCTGTCAAAATCATGTGTTTTGCTTGTGAATCATAGAAAGGGACAATAACCTATTTAAGTTTGTGTTACTATCTAGAACAAACATTAACATGCTGTTTTCTCCATTAGGCTTCTTCTGAAATAAAAAAGGATTTAAGTTTGTTCCATAGTATGAAACCAGCCAGTTAATCAAAAAGAAATCTCTGTTGAATGAGACATTAGTTCTAAAACTCCCTTTATACCATTTATAATAAAATCCAGTCCCCTTTATGCACCTCACATGTCCTACTGAACCAAAGAATTATTGTGGCATGAAAATAGATGATAGTTGCCATCAACATTCATAGTTAAAAACCCAAACCACCAGAACAGGTTGAGCCCTCAGTCTTGAACCTCAAGAGAGAGGTTTAAAACAGGAGAGGAAACTAAAATTCTTAAAGTCTATTGAACACCAAAAGACATGGAAGTATGGGCTGAACAGTACATTAACTTCCCGCTCCCTGTCCTCCACTGCCAAGTGACTCCTTCTTTCCTTCAGAAGAAATATCCTTTTTTCCCCTGCTCCTCCTCCATCCATCCACTCCAGGAGTGCTGCACTTTCAGAGATGATCTAAATTACAGGCAATTCACTTCTAAGGAATTGTGTATATTTTTAGCTTTAAAGTTTGCAGCTTCTATTTCAGGCTTCAAGAATGACTAAAAAGTTAAAAAAACCTCATCTCTTTCCTACTTAAACTCGGCAGTCTTAGGAAATACTTCTTCTGTGAGCCCTGCCTCACTTGTGTCCTTAGAAAAATCACAAGTTATAACAACATTATTCCAAAATATTGATGTTTCTACATCAATATTTTGGAATAAGTCTGAGGAGGAGTGGACAGATAATTGGAATGCCACTGGTAAGGTCAATTATATCAAAACAAGAGTAGCCTTAAGTTATTCCTTGCAGAACTTCCCTTTTTCTTTTGGTTCAATTATGATAAGTGATTAAATTGCTTACCGCATGATGAAGGGAAACTATTTTGGTGTGTAAATTCCCCTCCCACCGCAGCCCCTCCTCCAATCATGGCA
>VYZT01029870.1:13046-50841 GCA_013400735.1 Pomatostomus ruficeps | reverse complement strand
AGTTTGGTTTTGCACATTATTCTTTACTCACCAAAAAATGGAAGCTGTTTGGAAACATTACCCAGGTGAGAGGTTATGGAATTTTATTCTGGTGTGCAGGGGAGATTTTATTTATTGGGATGTGAGACTCGGAGAAAATTAGGGAGTATCACTTTCGAGTAAACAGCCTGTAGACACACTTGGGATTAGGAATGCTGGTTTCACATGTGTTTCTCATAAAATGTCTGAAACGCAAATCTTGTGGTTTTGACACACTAATTTGTGTCTGAGTGTTAACAGGTTTCCAGACTTGAGTGCATACAGTCATGCCAATAGCATAAAGAACTGTGGAACTGTGTTTTGTAGGATGAGGTTTGTCCTTCATATACTATTCTTTAGTATTTTGCTTTTTAAATATTAAAAACTTAATATACATAGTGTTGTCCCTGTAAGTAAAGCTTATAGAGGTCATGCATGGCTTTCAGAAATTACCCATGTAAGGTATATGTCTGGGTCTAAAAGTATATAAAAATATATACATATATGTCATCTGCTTGCTTTTTTCTTTTCAGGAGCAAACTATGATGGTAACAGGTGGCTTAGCATGGTGGAATGACTTCATTGTTCTTGCATGTTATAATTTAAATGACCATCAGGAAGAGGTGAGGTACTTTTCTTCAAAGTAAACATAAAATGATCAGAATATCTGATCTATATGACAGTAGTATTATAAACATGAAAAGTACTGTGGTATTATAAACATGTTTATACACTATAAACTTAGGTGGCTTTTGGTAGTATTCAGAGTTTATTTATTAACATATAAGTAATTCTTTGCAGAAAATTTTTGCTGTTGCTATTAAGAACTATTTTCTGCTGACTACAGTGAATATACTCATTGTTCTGAAAACCTTGGGCCATTTTTGCATGTTAGCACAAAGCGTATTCTGAAGTACCTTATTTACAGTGTTTTGGGACGCTTTTGCAAGGTTTTAAACTATATCGGCAGAGGAGCTTTACTTACTCTTTGCTTTTTAAAACTGGTGAATAAAATTCCTTCCTTAATGATTGTTGTTCAGTACTTCAGATTTGGCTGTACGTTGCTTTAACCACTTCAGATGCAATAATAAAATGCAGTGGATGAAACACTTGATGAAACAAAAACTCAGTAACGTGTTTTGCTAGAAATTCTTGACAGCCATTCCACAATAAAGGAAGTAATTAGAATTACTATTGGCTTGTTGGTAAACAGAACCTGTATTCCAACTTCTCCTTTTCCTTGCAGCTGAGAATCTACCTGCGGACGTCGAACCTTGACAATGCGTTTGCACACATCACCAAAGTGCAAGCAAACACGTTACTGTTGAGTGTCTTCCGGGACATTGTGATACTTTTCAGAGCAGACTGTTCCATTTGCCTTTACAGTATTGAGAAAAGGTCTGAGGGGTGAGTGTCCCTGTTTGAATGCTTTGGCAGTAACGTACCTGCAGTAACATAGATCTGCTCTCAGTCTGAGTAAATTCTTACGATAATATAAAGGTGTTTGATAACTGGTGGAGTCAGATTTTTAAAATACGGAGAGGTAAATGTTACCTGTGTGCACAAGTTCATGCATGTTGTCACTTGCATGCATGCTGATAGGCATCTTAGGTATGGAGGTAGGTAGCGACTGATGTATGCACATTTCCAGCTGTCTGAACAAACATGTTCCTAAATTACAGAAACTTGAAAACTTAATATAAATAGGAGAAAAAGGTACTAAAAGACACCCACGTATTTGAATATTTTAAAATAAAAGCAAGTTTCTAACATTAGAAGTAGGAATTAGTGAAGGGAAGATGGCAGCAGGCTCACAAAGATGAAGAGAAAAAAGGTTTGGTCTTGGTGTGGTGGTGGGGAGTTGTTTTAGTGCAAAAGAAATAGCAACGTATGATATGCCAGATACTCTCAGACAGTTAAGGTTAGTGAACCTAAGGCGGAGATAAAGATTCACAGGTAGGAAGTGTTTTTAAGTGCCTAAGTAGGTGATTTTTCTTACACTTATATTTTCTTTTTAGCAAGAAGGGACCTTTTTGTGTTAGAAGAAACCAAGTTGTTGATGAACTTCAAAGAAAAATAGTTTCAACACTTTAAAAAAAAAAAATCCCAGCAGAATCCAAACTCAGGCACTGTCTCATTGAAGGGTCAATAGGGTCTTATTCTGAAGTATCTGATGCTGTCTTCTACCCACTCATAGCTGTATTTCCCAAAGTATCAAGATAAGTAACCCAGCTTAGGTTTGTTTGGTAACTTTATGTAGAGTAGATATGTGGGCATATCTACTGATTCCTGATTAAAGGAATGTAATTTTGTTCTGTAGACTGAACTGTTTGCTAAGGGTAAGTTGCTTATTTTCATTAGGTTTACTTCAAGATAGTAATTTCATGTTAAGTACTGTTGTAAAATTTCTAAATGTAGTCATTTTCCTTTCAGTCTTAATCCTACTGCCAGTATCCAAATTCTTCAAGAAGTGTCCATGTCTCGGTACATTCCTCATCCTTTTCTTGTAGTGTCTGTTACATTGACATCAGTGAGAACAGAGACTGGCATCACCTTGAAGATGCCTCAGCAGGTAACAGGTCTCAAAATTTGGTAGAATTGGTGCCTGGATTTGTTAGCTTACTCCTCGAAGGTTACCTGGTTGATAAATCAGTCATAAATTGGTGGTTCTTCCATGTGGTAAAATCTAGACCATGTTTTTTTCTGATATGCATTATATAGACTTTTTATGTGGGAATTGGGGGTGAGGGGTTGAAAGGAGAAGTGAGAGTATAGATATTATTTCATACCTTCTCTTTTTTATCTTGCAAAGTTTGGGACCAAGTCTTGGAGAACAAATTAAATGTAACTCTGTCAGGGGTGTGTTGCTGTATTGTGTATTAAAAGTCAAAAACCAGATCAATCCATGGCATTAGGAATTACCTTTCTCTCAACAACATGTCCATTACTCAAAGAATAAATAGAAAAAAGAAGAAGATGGCATATGACCCTATAAGGTTACACTTTGTCAATTCTGACTACACTAAAATAAAGCTATATAATCTCCCACACTACTTATGTCAGGAGATATGTCAACAGCCAAACACTGACTTAAGATGTGAAGGTCCCTGTCTTAACTTCAAAATTTAGTCAGGGCACTGAAAGCACGTGCAAAAAGGACTTGGATTTTTGTTGTCTGGGTTTTAAACAGGGTAGGCTTAACTGAGCAGCTGCAGTATGAAGTGTATTTTTTCATGAAAGCAGCTACTTTAGAGTGGTTCAGAAGTTGTGTTGTCTGTGGGACAGCCTGAGAGACAGGTAAAGGTGCATTATTTTCTCCACATACCAAAGGCACTGGCAGGTACAAAAGTGGTGACACATACATAAAATCTGAAGGTTTGTGCTTCCTCCTTCACTTCATTGTAACTTAATGTCCCACAGTAGTGAACATGTGTCCAGAGATTTTGATACGGTACCGGACAAGGGTGTAAAAGGCGATGTGCTTGTTGTTTTCTAGTCCATCTTGGCATGAGACAGCATCTCTATTCCTGAACTACCTGACCAGTGGTGTTTCCTAATTTTGAGAAAAAGCTGCTGAAACTTTTTACAGCACTAACAATATTTAGACTTCACTTCAAATTGAATAGATACTCCCTCTTTCTAACAAAGAGC
Source organism: Pomatostomus ruficeps (assembly GCA_013400735.1). Taxonomy (NCBI): domain Eukaryota; kingdom Metazoa; phylum Chordata; class Aves; order Passeriformes; family Timaliidae; genus Pomatostomus; species Pomatostomus ruficeps. The sequence goes on along the minus strand of VYZT01029870.1, from coordinate 47,172 downwards.
ACCTATCTTTAAACTCTGTTGATCCGCCTGATCAAAAGATAGATATTTAGGTTAGTACTAAATACAACACTGCACTGAAGACAAAGCAATAAGTCTGACTTTGTGGAGTGTGTCAGCTTTTTCAGTGTTTTTACCTGTTAGTGACCTTAACCCCTGATGCTGCAAATTTGCCATATAGATCCTTTATCCATGTGTTTTGAAACTAAAGCTTCATGCCTGGCATGGTAATAACTCCAGCTGGGTTGGTTTTAAATTAACATGAAACAGTTCTGAAGTAAATCTTTAGAAAGAATACTTTGCTTTCTTGATATATTTTTCCCTAACCGCAGCTAAATAAAAGTTCAAGATGCTGTACATGTGTGCCTGAACTCTTTCTGGCTCAGCTCTTGGGCTGTGTACCAGTGTTAGTCTTCGCAGTCAGATACTGGCAATAATGTTGTGATGATACTGATAAGAATACAGAGCTTTATTTTTCTTAAAATACTGGTGGATTGCCCATTTTAAGACACATAGTTGGAAAAAGTCCATATTAAACACGTGAAATGAGTCTGGTGAATAAGAAACCTTCCAGAATTTACTCCTTTGCACAAGAACTGCAGCACTTGGTTCTTCTTGATTTTTCTGAGTCCTTCTGTACTGAATTTGGTTGTTAGTCATCTCTGTAAAGTGGCACATTTTATTTACACTTTCTATTCTGGGTTTTTATTGTGGTTACGAGTAAAATGATAATTCAGAAAGCTTAAATAATTTACATAGTATTCTTTCTATCCGTAGGCTTGTGAAGCTGAAAGTATTATGCTTAACTTAGCAGGACAACTCATCATGTTGCAAAGGGATCGATCTGGACCCCAGATACGAGATAAAGATAATAATCCTAATCAAAGAAAGCATGTGAGTAAATATATGTGGAGTATTGTATATGGCTTCAAAGATGTCAGTGACTGAAGACGCTGTGGAAGAGAATGGTCCAGGTGTAAAGAAAATAGGGCTATGAGCAAGGCAGTATCTATACTTACAGACTGAAGTGGTAGCTGGAAGTACATTAGCATTTGCTCATTGTGTTTGCTAGTTATATTGAAATGAGATAGACCAGCTTTAAGAGTAAAGATACTGCCCAAAATTTGTTATGCACCAGTAACAGAAAATCTCTAGTCTGTCTAAAACAGTTCTGTGTGTTTATGGAACATTACAATATTTTGCAGAGTATGTTACAAATAACAACAATAGAAATCAATTTTCAATTCTTCTGTGCTGATGTAAACCAATTCTATGTGAGACAAGCACTTCAGGAGAAAGTGAAATCTGGAAATTCAGATAAAGATTTATCAGTTCTAGGTTGGATTTGTGGTCTAACTGAAGAAACAGAGAGCAGGTTTTTATTTTTCACCTTTTTTCTCATGCGTCTGCTTCCTGACTAAGTATTAAGGAGGTTAAGAAAATTAAAGAAATGTCTTGAGTGAATATAAGTATTAAGTGGTCTTTTGTCACATGCTATGGTGCAGTTAAGGGAGAGGCAGATTTGTTTCTTCTTTGTTAGAAGAATAACATGTTTGAAGAGAGTAGTTCCTAGCTGAAAAATGGAATTCTTGTGCACAGGGTAAAATAAAAGTAGTCATGGATACTGATTTTTTTTTTTTTTAATTTCTTATTTTTAATTTTAAATAGCTGCCATTTTGTGCTCCAGTTGTCCTAGCCCAGTCTGTTGAAAATGTATGGACTACTTGCAGGATTAACAAACAGAAACGCCACTTATTGGAGGCTCTGTGGCTCAGCTGTGGTGGGGCAGGTATGAAAGTCTGGCTTCCCCTGTTCCCCAGAGATCATCGAAAACCGCATTCCTTTCTTTCAAGACGGATCATGCTGCCTTTCCACATCAACATATACCCATTGGCTGTTTTGTTTGAAGATGCCTTGGTTCTTGGTGCTGTTAATGACACTGTGCTCTATGACTGTTTATACACTCAAACCAGTGCTAGAGAACACTTAGAGGTTCTCTTTCCTTTCTCTATTGTTGAGAGAACCTCTCAGATCTACCTCCATCACATTTTACGCCAGCTCTTGGTTAGGAACCTCGGTGAACAAGCCTTGCTTTTGGCCCACTCCTGTGCCACATTACCATACTTTCCTCATGTACTAGAACTGATGCTTCATGAAGTGCTGGAAGAAGAAGCTACCTCGCGGGAACCCATTCCCGACCCTCTCCTTCCCACTGTGGCGAAGTTCATTACAGAATTCCCCCTCTTCCTGCAGACTGTTGTTCATTGTGCTAGGAAGACAGAATATGCCCTGTGGAATTACCTTTTTGCTGCTGTTGGAAACCCGAAGGACTTATTTGAAGAGTGCTTAATGGCCCAGGACTTGGACACAGCTGCCTCTTACCTTATTATCCTGCAGGTAATGGCACCAAGCATATTGCAAGAGTGCTGATATTTACTCACATTGCAGTATTTTAAAAATAATGTCATATCAAAGTTATGCATGTTCAACAGATTTTTAATGTAGTAGTTTTCTGTTGATACTGTGTCCAGTCATGAAGGGTAGTAAGATCATGCAGTGTAAGTAGTTAGTTTATTGTTTTAAATAGGAAAATAATAGCATGAAATTTGCAGTTTGTAATCTTCAGTGTACTTGAATGTGACACAGTGTGGCTTGACTTGATAGAACTTCTGATGCTCTACAGTAAAAGCAAATCGCCTTATTTTGCCTTGTTGCTTGCAGAACATGGAAGTTCCAGCAGTTAGCAGACAACATGCTACTCTCCTATTTAATACTGCCTTAGAGCAGGGAAAGTGGGATCTCTGTCGTCATATGATTAGATTTCTTAAAGCCATTGGCTCTGGAGAAACAGAAACACCCCCAGCTACTCCAACAACTCAGGTTTGTGGTGAGAAAAGTAAATACTGAGCATCAAGCCTTGTATGATTTATCTTCATGTTATATAGCATATTTGGTCCTTTGAGTGTATGTTTTGGTTTTCTTGGTTTCAGGAACCTAGTTCAAGTGGTGGCTTTGAGTTCTTCAGGCATCGCAGCATTAGTTTATCCCAATCAGCGGAGAATCTCCATAGCAAATTTAATTTGACAAAAACACTGAGTATGCCCTCTGGCCCATCTGGAAAAAGGTAATATCTTCTCCTTCCCCGCTTTGTTAGATACAGTACTAACTTTCTTATCAATTTAAGTTATAGAAATAAATTATATGACAGATTTGTCATAATCTCCTTCTGCATCTTTTGCATTTATCCTTTCACAACTTCTGTAATTTTTGTGTCTCATAATATTCTTGGGAGAATCTATTCTCACACATGTATATGTGTGTGTGTTTGTATGCATACACACAGGCATGCTTACATAGATATTGCTGACCAAAAGACTCTGAAACCACTGAATATGGTACACATTTCACGTGTAGTAATTTAAGTAGCTGGTGAGACCACATGCCTCATATTTAAAGGTGCTGTTTTGCTGAAAAATACATTTTGAACAGCTCACAGTTCTCAGCATCAGTGTACATTGTGTTGTGCTACTGTGCCCATCTTGATCTAGCAGTGTGTTTCCAAGCTGCAAATAGACCCTTTTGTGCATTGGGGTGAACCCCTCTAAAGCTACTGTGTGCAAACTTGATATTCATAGATATTACAGTTTAGAAGCAGTATTGAACTGATATTCATTATTATCTTTGCTTTGGCTTTTTTCCTGTACAATCCTAGTATAAATTCAAATACTCTTAATTAGTAATTTTTAATAGAGAGTACTACCACTCAGTGTTCTGCAGTTGTGCCCAACAGCCTTTGCAACCTCGCTCTGTGTTCACTCGGTGTCCTGTGCTGTGTGTGTAGGTGGAGTAAAGACAGCGACTGTGCCGAGAACATGTACATTGACATGATGCTCTGGCGGCATGCTCGGCGTCTGCTGGAGGAAATCAAGCTGAAGGACCTTGGCTGCTTTGCTGCACAGCTGGGCTTTGAGCTGATCGGCTGGCTGTGCAAGGAGCGAGCCAGAGCTGCCCGTGTCGAGGATTTTGTTTGTGCTTTGAAAAAGCTACACAAGGATTTCCTCTGGCCATTTCCAGTTATACCAGCTTCCTCCATTAATTCACCTTTCAAGAATGGAAAGTACAAGACAGGTACAGTAATGTCTGAGTTTGATAAGAACTAGATCTCCCTCCTGCAATGCTACATCTGGGAATCTCAACCTGTTCTGCCTCTGTTCGGCCAAGATAAGAACAGGCTGAAGCTTGCCACCTGCACAGTTTCTCACACACCATGTATTTTTTGAAGAGATTCTGTTTAGCATAGACAGTATCTCTTGTGTGATTACTCTTTCTGTTGGACTCTCCTGCTTTCCCAGCTGCACTGAATTGGTTTTCAATTGTACAGGTGTTGAGCTGAACATGGAAATTGCTCCAGTGTAAATTCTGCTGCAGAAAATTACTAAATTATCACATGGTACTTCTTTTATGCCAGTGCTCACATAAAAAGGTGGTCAGAAATTCCTGAAATACCTAAACTTGCTGCATTTCCTTGTATTTCGTTGATCCCCTGAATATTGACTTAGATCCAAGTTTTAGCCTCTCAAAATGCCTGCAGAGAACTGTAAATTTCCTTTTGGATACTTACATGATTTTTCTATGGTGTGTTTTGATTTTTTTTTTAGCCATGGGGGAGCAACTGCTAAAATCTCAGTCTGCAGACACCTTTTTAAACATGGAAATGGACACAGGGGTTTCAAACACACCTCGCAGTCGCAGCTGGCTTGGTACTATCAGCTCTTCTCAGAGAGAGATTGACACTGTTTCATCCCATGGACCACACATGCAAGATGCATTCCTTTCTCCTTTGCTAAGTAAAGGTTAGTCACTCTTCCTTCTATCTGCTTGTTGGAAAAATGTGCCTGGAAGCGTATGCTTATATTTTGATGTTTGCGTGTCACTGCTGTATTGTCGCTTCTCTACTGCTGATCAGGAAAATTCAGGAAAAAAAAGGAAAGAACTTACTGAAAAGTGAACAGAAATTTTTACAACAGAAAGATAATGCCCATGTTGTACATATCTAAGTATATGAAGTTGAATATCAAATAGATATTTTCTGAAGTTTCTGTCTGTGGTGATGACTTGAAGTTCAGTATTTTTTTAGTCTGGCTCGGAAGAGTGAGGGGTTTTTCCTTGTCTCTTGCACAGATCAGCCTCTTGCAGCGGTTGGAACAGCTCTAATTGCATGAACTTTGTGCTTTTGGGTTTCTTAAGAATGATATTAGATTCATTACTTATTGAAGAAGTTGAGGAAATTAGAGACCCATATAGTTGTATTTTTTCCTATGGCTTTATTTAAATTGCTTTTTAAAAGTTGCAATGTATGATCAGCTTATTAAAATAGAAAGAGAAATTTTACTTTTTACATGTTTTTTCTGAACACAGAAGGAGATGGGAAATGTTTGTCAGACCATTCAAGTGTTTTTTAAATTTAATTTTATTTTAAGTCTTTTATACTTCCTCTTGTCCTTGGGCATAGACCAATGTTTTCAACAGTCTCTAAACCATGTGATTTCAACTCCATTAGGGTAAAGACTTAAGTACCTAGTGTGAACTACAATCTCTTTAAGACTGTAGAGCCTTCTGTGAGACTCAGAGCATTTGGAGATGCTCTCTGTCTGCTTGGGCACTGTCTCCTTTTATTTTTCACTCCTGTTTCTCTTGTATTTTAAATCTGGAGACTGCAAGAAAATGAGTATCTCTTTTCATGGCATTGATTTTACTTCTGTCTGCCACTACTCCTCTTTCTGTAAACAAGTATATCAGGTTTCTTTCTGAGCTGAATGAAGACTTTTGAGTTCAATGGACTTTGTTATGCATTTTAAAGCAGTTTATTTCTAAAGAAACTAAATTAATAGTTTTTAAAACATTGCAAGCTGAATTCTAATAACAGTTCCACAAATTACTAATCCAGCACCGGTATTCATGGGCAAGAAGATAATCAAATAACTTTTTGACATTTTCCAAGAAAGATGCATCTGCTATAATATGGAAATTGTTCTCAAGGGTAGGTGCTTTCCTGATTCACCACTGTAGTGGTTTTAGCTTTGATGTTACTCTTCCTATGAAAATTCTGTTACTGCATGTGCTCTTCATGTTTTTACAAGAAATACTTCTTCTGTAATTTGTGCAGGTAAATATTTACATTACAAAGCATTTGAAATCTTCATGGTTTTGTGTGAAGAAAAGAATTTGATATTGAAACTCCATTTCAACAGAATTAAAGATTAATAAAGAATAATTTTAGACAGACTGTAACCATTCCTAGGCTTAATTCTAGGACTACAGTATGCAAGCCACTGTGTTGGTGCTTTCATGATTGCCAACACATATGTAGGATATCTTACTGATAATAATTCTCCTGAATTTTTTTACTGGATAGAAAAACTATTGCATTCCTGCAACAATAGTTCTACCATACAGTGTGACAAGAAGAATGCTGAAGCAGGATGGACAATATGCCTGAAGTAACTGTGATACACCGTAAAGCACTACTGTTTGTCAGTTTTTATAGGAAGTAGTTCAGAAATTCTGAGTCTTACTAAAGTGAGTAGTTTCTTTTTTCCCTTATGTTTCTGAGTGTTTTTGATAGGTGATGAATGCAGCATTGGTTCAGCAACGGACCTGACTGAAACAAGTTCTATGGTGGATGGAGACTGGACCATGGTGGATGAAAACTTCTCCAGTTTAAGTTTAACTCAGTCAGAGCTGGAGCAGCTCTCGCTAGAGCTGGCCAGCAAAGGGCCACACAAGTCACAGGTGCAGCTGCGGTGAGTAATGGCATGTGTGCCTTTGAGACTGAGAACTGCTGGCATGCAGTGTTAGAAGAAAGAAACAATCTTCACAATCACACTGCAGCTTTTGTCTTTGGAGTAGAAAAATAAATAACAGACTGGTTTTTTCCATATAGGTACTTGCTACATATCTTCATGGAAGCAGGATGTCTGGATTGGTGTGTTGTCATAGGCCTTATTCTCAGAGAATCTTCAGTTATCAACCAGGTTTTCAGTATTATGCAGTCCTCTGATACTGATGGAGAAATCTGTCAGAATATCAAGACTGGCCTAGATGCTGTTGACAAATGGGCTTCTACGGATTGGTAAGTGTTACTTTCTACCTTCACATTCATTCGGGCTGTAGATAGTTTGTTACCTAAAAAGTAACTTTGAGTTATCTTAGCCTTAGCTGAAACCTCACTTCAGAGAGTTGCGATCAAACTGGGAAAAAAAGAACATACAAACCAAACCCCAAGCAACCAGCTTTCCAACCTTTATTGTTTGATTAGGGTTGCCTTTATCTCTTTATTTAAAAACCTTTCTACTTTTCAGGTACACAACAGAAGTACTAATTTTAATTCACTCATGGTGTTCTGTCCCATTCTCTTCCTAGCCCTGGGTACAAGCCATTTCTAAATATCATCAAACCACAGATCCAGAAACTAAATGAAATAGTAGAAGAGCAAGTACAGCCTGAAGCATTCCAGCCAGTGAATCCTTCTAAGGCTCCCGAACAAGTGAACCCAAGAGCTGAGGAAAACAGGACTTCATCTAGCCACGGCACTAATCCTCAGAGTGATGCTGGCAGCAGCAGTGCAAGCAGACATGAAGAGGACAAGGCTAAGACAGAGGATGAGGATTCATTCCAAGAAGGCAGTTATGACTGTGTTGTGTCTTAAATGGAAAGTGAACAATTTCCCAAGCATCAGGTGTGAAAGGAAGCAAACCAGCTCTTAGATCTGCTTCCGTGTTTTGGAATTGAACTCTTTTTCCTTATTTTGTTCGTTTGTTTTGGTTTTTTAATATTTCAATATTTGAAATTTTTAGTGGGGATAACTAAACATCAGTTTCATCTAATAATTTCAAAAGGAGGCATGATTCTTTTTTGATGCAATTGTCAGACTGCAGCTTTACATTTTGATACCTTAAATAGTGTTGGAGAGACAGTGAACACACATGGAGACAGATTCAGCCACTGTTCATCAGTACCTTTACATCACCAACACCTTCTGAAGAAACTACTTATATCTTGCTTGAGTTTAAAAGGCAAAGAGGGGATTAAATATAAAAACTGTTTTCTTTGCAGCTTGCCTGCCTAATAAATGTCTGATCAATGCAGTTCAGATTGGTTTGATACCGATATTTTGTATTAAAGGACTGTAAAATATATTGTATGTTTTTGTGAATAATCTTGTACAAATACTCGAGACTGTACCATATTTGGAGGTACCTATATGTATTTGCATGTTTCTAGATGACTAGTAAAGTTAAAGCAGAGTTGCACTTCTTTCTGGATGACGCATACTTTACTGACCTAACATTGACACAAGGTGGCTTACCTGTTTTTTACAGCCACTTAACAGATCTTCTAGTTGGGTTAAGGGACTGCTGAAGGTTATTTATTTCACTGTAAATTCTTTTCTGATAAATGGATTTTTTAAATGTAAATAATCATCATATACTCTTGCTATGGAAAACTAGTTTAACAGCTCATACTTAAACATTTTTCAAACATTTTATAATATGCATACTTCTAACTAAGACATATTTAACTTTCATACAATGTTATGGAAAGCTGGCTGCAGAAGTCTGTTGCTTTGAGGTACTTATTTTTTTAGCTGCTGTCCCTATGTAATAACTACCTGTAACAGTATTAATTTAGATATTAGCTTGTTTGTACTGTGCAATCTGAACAAAAATGCAACATTACTCAATTTATACACAATAAACTAGTTTATTTTTTATAACATCACTTGATTACTGACATGGACCAAACTAGTCATCCTAGGGTAGTTACAGCATCTGTTGCTTTTCTAGTGTAGTTACTAAATGCACATCCATTTAAACTCTGAAAATTAAGACTATTTACGATTAAGTTTTAAATAAATTGTGGTTTCATCGTCTTTATTTCCTTTGTAGATAAGATCAAGTGCTTTAAAATGTACAGATATTAAACTGTTGCTTTAGAATGGCTTTACTAAGCCAATACAACCAGTACAAGTGCAATAATTGTGAGTATTATTTGGAAAGCTGGAGCTATTAATGAATGCAACTTGAACTTCATTTTAAGAGTTGAAACTGAGACTGAAGTTAGAGGAAAGAAACCTGGTCTGAGTCCCAGCATTAAGCTTATTCTGCATTGTAGCTACTGGTTACAGATAATGTCTATCATACCTACAAGCCTGTTGTGACCTGACATCAAAATTCATTGTTTTAAGGGGATAATACTTAAAGCTTTTTTTATTATAAAGAAACCTGCTTAATCTATGTTAAAAGAAATAAAAACTGTGCTTCAAGTTAATATTTTTCTGTGGTTCTGTGGTAATGATGTAAGCCAAGCCCATCCTGGTCAGTGGTCTGCTGTTCAGGTTTTGGATCTGTGCAAGTAAAACCATACATTAACTGATATATATTAACATTCTGAATATTCATATCTTACTACTGTGCTACTGTTGTTTAGCAGGTAAATCTTTTTAGTTGTGAAATTTTAGAAGTTTGTACTTCTTTAGTAGTAATTATCTCTATGCAAATCTTATGTGCTAATTTTGTATTTTGATTTCAGTGCTGTTATACTTGTAATTAAAAGACAAATGTATTCAACTCTACTTGAAGTTAGTCCTGTGAAAAGTAACTATTTCTGACTTCAAGCCATTCAGGTAGGCCATGAACTCTCAAAGAAACCAACCACCTGATGAAGATTGTTTTTTATACTCCTGTGGCTTGTTTTTTACAGGATGAAGGAATCAAACCTTTACCTTATTAAAGTAAAGTATGCATCTTTGAAGTTACATGCACCCGCTGCCGTGAATAGAGGTGTAGTGGGTCTAGGGGGCATAGGTGTGCTACCAAGGGGGGCTGTGTCGGAGCCAGTCCCAACAGACACAGGGCAGCCTTTCAGCCAGGCTGGTGCCTCCTCTCTAAGGTATTTAACAAGAGGTAAAAGATGCTGTGGGAGATGAGATGAGTGAGGAACGGTCCTGCGGACAGCCAGGCCCATAAAAGAGGAGCAGGAGGAGGCATTCCAGGCACTGGAGCAGAGATTCCCTGCAGCCTGTGTATCTGTGCAAAACACAGATTAAATGATACACTAACTGTTGCTATTGGTGTCTTGCTGCCGTGGTACTGCTCAGCAGCTCGATCCTTTCAGAGGGCAGGGAAGCAGGCTGTCCGCCCACAACCCTCTGTGGAGCACGCTCGAGCAGATGCCCACAGCGGCAGCCCTGGAGCACCCACACGAAGCAGCTGGATGGATGAGCCCTGGAGGAAGCTGCAGCCCCAAGAGCCCACGCAAGAGCAGGTTTCTGGCAGGAACTGTGGCCCACAGGGGATCCGTGCTGGAACAGCCTCTTCCTGAAGGACCAGCCAAGCAACAGAAGGATCTACTTTGAAGCAGTTTATGAGAGACTATTCCATGGAGTGGATCCCGTGCTGAAGTAGGGCAAGAGTGAGGAGAGGAAGGAAGCAGAGAGGAAATGCTACAGACTGACCCTGACCTGACCCTTAGCTGACCATCCCCACTGTGGGAGAGAAGGTAGAAGAGTGAATCTGGGAAGGAAGGGGAGGTTGGGGGAAAGTGTTTCAATTGTTATCATATTTTAATTTTAATTGGTAATAAATTAATTTTCCCAAGGCCAGTTTGTTTCACATGTTGTGGGTACCAGTGAGTAATGTCCCTGTCTCAACCCATGAATTTTCTCATCCTATTTTCTCCTCCTGGTCTGCTAAGGGGAGGGTGTCAGAGAGCAGTTTGGTAGGTACCCACCAGCCAGCCAGGGTTAGCCCACCACAAAAGGTTTATTCATTTACAAATTTGCACTGTTTAAAGATAGGAAAAATGGGCCACTTAACCAGCTGAGAAGCAGCATCTTTTAATGGAATTCCAGCATGTTCACACTCTTCTCATTTTGTGTATCCAGCTCACATAAAAGTGGCTGATGTCAGATTTCCTTCTTCACAACGATTTGCATATCAAGTTTTCTTGGTCTGTTTCTCATCCCGTGCAAAACTAATTGCCTCAGAAAAACTGCAGCAATACTCTATATTCCTTGCTACCAATTTAACAGATCATTTCACGCTGGATATACTTGCAAACTGCTTGAATCAAGTCACATTTGTGGAGATAATTTTTCACAATCACTTCCGTCAACCTAAGTAAGCTAATTTTTCCTCAGTGTGTTCTAGGCCAAAGAAACCAGTCCAAACTGTTTTAGAGCTGAAGTGTCTGTAAGGTTCAGGTTAGAGACACAGTGTTAAGTAAGCAGAAATACCTTAATTCATAATCTAGCCAGAACCTGTACCAAAGGAGGTCCTTTTCATAATAAACTCAGAGGAGAAGTTGTCTATGGCTATAATGATGTCATAAAATATGATGAGTAACTTGCTGAGGGTGGTAAGCTGGCTTCAACTGAAGGAAGGAGAGCCCCCAGGTGAGGTGGAAAAAAAAGTCTACAGACAAAACTTACTGTCAGCTTAGTTTCCTGTCCTAGAGCAGAGGACTCCTGAAATACTCCAGTAGGCAGTGACAGGAATGGCAGTGTAGGCTGAGTGGCCTAAGTCATCCCAGCATTTATGCACAGGAAAGAGAGATTACAAACTTGTTGAGTGTTCTGTTTATCACGTGGCCTCTGAAATAGGAAACTCCTTGGGCTTACTGAGAGAGCACTGAGAGAAATCCACAGCTGGAGCCTGAAGCTACTACACAGCAGACACAAGACACCTAACTACTCTTTCCTAACTTTTTTTCAAATTACTGTTTCCTATCCATAAAGTTCCAACCCCCCAAAAAACCCCCAACAAACACAAAAGAATAAAACCAAAAGAACCTCAAACAATACAAAACAAAAATCTCAAAACAAAACAAACCACCACCCCCCCCTCCCCTGAAAAAAACAACCCCAAATAAACTGTGCATGGGCAGCTTTCTTAAGATGGTTACTTAAATTCACCTGTATACTTACCTGGCTTTGAAGCTTCTATTTGTTCCAGTCTCAGAACAGATTGGAAGAACTGTTCTTTTTTAGATGAATTACTGCTAGTTTTTAAGACTGATTCTTTCAGCTTTCTGAAACTTTTTTTTTTTAAAAAAATGCTTGCTGAGGACCACTGATGCTTGACATCCTACTTAAAATACAGACAGCAGCATCTAGATCTCCCTAAACTGGTTCATACTTCCTGCTCAAGACTCTGCTTCAATGGTTAGTGTGTTCCCAAGCTGCACCCACAGCTTTGACAGAACCATGAAGTGTTGCAACCCAACAGAACCTCTTCTGCAGTGAACAGGGGAGCCTGGCTAATTTCTAGGATCAACTTACCCTCCAGGACTGGAAGGCATTTTCATGGAGGTTGAGACAGAATGTTCTGTCTTCAAAACGGAAGCCACAGATACATAAACTGACACTAACCACAGCACGCAGGTTCACTGATCTTGCATGTCTTCTCCACAAGACCACAGATCAAGTTCTGAGATGGGTCATCATGCAGGCTCCTTCCAGGTAATTATCCAAAGTCAGATTACGTTTAGCCCTCAAGGGAGAACAGTACGGAACAGCTTTGCTACGCAGACAAACTGTTCTTCAGCTATGTCCCATCTGCTACAACTAGTTCTGTATAGACTTGTTAGATCTTGTCTATTTGATTAGTGTTTTTCCAGGAGGACTGCAATCCAACCTACATTGACAGACAATAAAGACAGGTCTTACTAGCACAGAACAGCTCCACTCAGCTCAACAGTCTGCCACTTTGCATATGAGAGCTGAATTTTCCTGTTTATTGCACCTATCCCAACACTTTCCTTTCTTCAGATGCGTACTTCTACTTGACAGGCAATCTTGAAGGTATGGTGACACATGGTAATGTTGCACTAGATTGTACAACCACAACATGCAGAGGCCTCCTTTGCTTAAACTGATAAAGTTCTTACTGCTCAGAGAGCTTCAGAAATATGTATTTTGATAGAGAACACAGCAGATTCTCAAAGCTATCAAAACCAAAGAAGAACAGAAGAAGAAAGCAATATAGAAAATGCTGTGGATTTAACTTGTTTCAGATGAGCATAAGGTAATTCTAATCAAGTGTTTACTGCCTCCACTAAGAATAAATAAATTTTCTACCCTATGTCCTTGTATCCTTAAAGTTACCAGCTGCTTGCCTTTTATACACTTGAAAGAGTAAGACATACAATGCTTTTTATGAAAAATAACCCACAGTACCAGAAGGCTAATCTGCTTGAACTTGAACCGGGAAGCAGATGGACACAAACAGCAAATTTTTCCATCCTGTTTTTCTGTCTGTGATCAACAATAAATCTGGTCTCAACCATCAATTTTGCAAAAAACATTTAGCCTGGCTACCAGTGATTCCTCTGTATCACATCTTATTTCAAAAACTATGTTCCTCTTCAGGAAACCAGCCAGGACTCCCATTTTAACTTTTCTCAACTCATGATTGTCACTTTCTTTGGCCAAGCTTACCTTCCACACAGCTCTAACACCAGCTGTCTAACCCAGCACCTCTTAGCAGTATTTCTACCCCAAGCTCAAATAAAACATTACTGCAATGAATGAAAACAACTGAAATATACCTTTAATCATACTAAAAATCGAATTTCACCAAACAAGTTTTGCTTTTATTTACAAAGACAGATTTGCAACAAACCAAACATACTCATAATTAAATTATTTCAAAAGGATTAAATCCTGAGATAATAGAAGTTATTGCTTCACTTAGAATTTCAGAAATTGCCAACAGGCATTTTTATACTTTTGGCTTCCAGTATGAATTCTTCACACAGCACTTTCAAAGCTTTAAATCAGAGGCAAAATACAAAAATCAAAACTGAGGAAGATGGTAAATATCAGTGCAGTTTTAGTTCACTAGCTGTGCATCAGCTAGAGTACAGTACAAGACATTCCTTGAGATTCAAGACACAGGAGTTTGAGTTCGTAACTCTGATTTGCAAATCACTAATAGCACTTTTAAGTAATACAGGGATTGTAGTTTCAAATCAGATACAATCAAGTGAGTGATGATTAATGCACATTAATGTATAAACCCATTGGTTTTAAGATACTGATGTCCAGTTCATTATGATTACAGTAATTAAACCTCTTACCCTAGTCCATGAGTGAGCTGACAATCTTTGTGAATGTCCCTTGCAACCAATGACACTGGTTGTTTCCACTGTTACACACAATTACAGAAAAATCTGAAGGAAAAATACCTGACTGGAGAGTTGTTATCCATCCCAGCTCACACAATTTAACCGTCACATAATTTTCTTTCATGTGCTCTGCAAGCTTACCAGTACTAGCACATTTCTACTCGAAATGATGATGGCCTGCACAAAATCTGCTCTGCTGACATTAGGCAACATTCATGAGATGAAAAAAACCACCAAAATTTGTAGCATGGTATTGATATAGCCAGATGCTTTATATATCATTTGGAAAAAAGCATGAAGTTCCTTCAGATACACCGAGTTCTTTGAATGTAAGAAATTACCCTTAACTATTAACTACTACATTAAAAAGCCCCAAAAGCCTGGTAAAGTATAAAACAAAGAGGTCAGTAGTTTCTGAGTTTCAAAGCTTGTCAATTAAAATTGGAAGATACTCTAAATCACTCACTGTCTTTTATAAAATCCATCTTGTGAAAATCAAATAAGAGCAATCCAGAGATATTAAGACATCTTTTTAAGATTACTCTTTTAGGTATTTTTCTATATAGAATGCAAACCTTATTTTAAGAAATAGTTAAATGTATTAGCAAGTGCAATATTGTCACACTACTAAAAGCCTCTCCAGGAGATACCAAAATTAGCCAAATCTAATGAATTGGAAGTAACTTAAAATTTAGAGTAGATTAATTATAAGACATCCATGTAAAGGAGTGGGGAGTTAGCACTTTTACATGTGAGAGAGCAAGTCACATGCTCATGTGCTATCAGTGAAAGATCCCAGTAGGAAGAAAAACCACAGGATGGTAGTTAGGCTGAACTTAACCACTCACGCTGTAACACGGAAGAGACAGGAAAAGGGGAAGAACCACGTTTTTTGACAGAAACATACAATTTGGATAAACAATTACCACATTCCATCACATTACTGATTTCTCTGCATTGTGCATTTGCCAAGGACTCACTGCAACCCACATGAGCACCACAGCTTTCAATGACTTCACCCATTGACAAAAGTAATGCTCAGGACTTTGCCACCTCTGCGCTGCTCCCACAGGAACAAGCATCACAAGCATCTCTCAGCTGGAGACCTGACTTGAATAGGACGGATAGGATCAGTAGGTGATACTCCACATTACCTGTGAAGTATGGTTCTATTTTACAAAGCATCAAAATAATTCCATGAAGCCCTTCCATTAAAACTGCCACCATTTATTATGCTAACATTACCTCGTCAAGTGCAGTTTTCATTTTAAGATACCCACTAGCCAAACTGCCACTGCAGTGGAAGAACCAAGGTGAACTGTCTTCACATTGACAGAAAAGTGTCATTATATCCCCAAGACAGCAGTAGTCTTTAAAAAGTCAAACTGCCAAAGAAACACCATTTGCTGAAGTATTTTAAATTCTTGCTGAAGTCTCTGGCATCATGTTAGAAAGTGCTTGCCACAAGAGCATTCTGTGTCAGAGATTAGCTATCAACCCTATTAGCTCTGCAGCATTGCTGTCAAAATTAAAAGACAAAAAGGTCGTAAGTACAAGACCAGCCAGAAGAAAACGTCCAGTTTGGAAACCTCTCCAGTAAGGCATAGAGTTGAGGTGACTTTTGATCTTCCCCAAAAAAGTAATGTGCTGCTATGGCGAGGGAGACTATTCCATCAGAATGCTTTTCTGGGGCCTGAAAGTGAAAAAAGGACAACACAGTCTTTGTGATTGTTCATGACTTTTCAACAGGAGATCAATTCAGATGCACTTTTCTACAGACCGCATCTGTGCAACAAACTTCATCATGCAGTTCTTTGTCCTCTGTGTTAAAATGCTTCCTACCTTCAGGTATCAGTCTGATTACACAACAAGTTCAATTTGAAATGAACTGGCAACAAGATATTTAGATCACAGCACCTCTGATACGTTACACAGCTTCCACGTGCTCCAACTTCCATCTTTGTATCTGTCTGTTTTGCTGACAAATCAAGATATGGACTCCCAACACAGGATTTATACTGATCCTTCTACTGCTAATCCTGAGGATATACAGCCCTTTCTGCTCCAGTCTGCCTTATCAAGTACCCTTTGAGGATTATTTGCATTTAGACTGCCTGGTGCAGGAAGGAATAAGGGACATTCTGAAGTTTCAAAGGTACTTGTAATATTTGCTCGATGAATAAGACACTGTTAAACCTACAGTAAAAACACAGAAGTCTGCAAAAAGTTAGTCCTTTCCAAGTTAGAAGGGTGGTGAGGCAGATCATAAACCCCACTGAAAATAATGTAAAAGAAAATTTAGAAAAAACAGCTTTTACAACTCTCTTCAGCTTCAAGACAGGTAAATTTTCCACCAAGGACTCTGTCATTTCTCAAAACCAAGCAAACACGGGAAGAGAGAGGGAAAGGGAATTACTCATAATAATAAAAATCAACTCTGAAATAACAGTAGTAAAGATAAAACTTCAAGAACTGCGAGGTTAAGACTGGAGGAATCCACACTTATGAGCAAATACCATGGAGACAAGAAAAATATTTTTCCCTTGGTTGTTTGTCAAGTTGGCAGGCTACACGTGGAAAATACACGGGAGCTGATCTATAAAGCTGACATATTAAAAGAGGGATACCAGAATTCAGGTCTATCAAGTAAAGCAAAGCTTTAGGAAGTTGCTGTGACATTTGTCACACAGGAACGCAGTCTCGCGGGGAAGAGGGTGGGCCAGGGTATCACCAGGTTTGCAGCGGTGCTGCACTCACCGTCAGCTCCAGCCAGAAGCGCCAGGGAGCCGCATGCAGCCCGCGGGAGTAGAACACGAAGTAGTCTCCCCCCAGGCTGGCAACCGGCATTCCATCCCCGAGAGACCAGCGGGACAGCGCCGACCCCACGCGCGGCCGCACATACAGGGACATGTGGCTCGGGCCTGCAGGGACAGAGACGTGGCCACGTGAACCAGCGGCAGAGGCACAACAACCACCTGTCTTCCCACAGAGCAGCCTGCCACCCTTGCCCTATTACTCATGTCTTCCAAATCATGACAGAAATGTCTTCGCTACAGAAGATGCTTCAAATTTTAATAAGCATCAGGGTAAGTCAGGTATGATGTAACAGAGGAATACAGGACATTTTATAATATAAATATAGTATAGTCCTATATGTACTAACATATAAAGATGCAATTTAGAAAGGACCTGCTGTAAAACAATCAAGACTTACTCAAGACAGACAAGGTTATCATTCCCAGAAACAAGAACTGCAACACACCTCTTCACAGCTCCTTGTGTGCTATGAAACTGAATTAATTCATGCTGATCTCACAAAACTCACTATCTTGGGAATGGCACTAGAGCCTGCAGTACTGGAGTCAAAGCATGATTTATTATGGGCAATTTTTATTATTTATTACACAAATCGTAAACCAGAACCTTCAGTCACTCACCAGACACTTCAAAGCTTAACCTCACAGAGTTCCAGGGCATCAGCTCCTTGGACAGAAGTTTGAACTGAATGGGGCTTTTTGGCAGAACTTCTGGAGCGGGAAGATACCAGTTTTTCCTGTGGAGAAAACAAAACTTTCAAGTTATTTGCAATGCAACACCCTAAGGTACTAAACATCAGAAGACAAAAAGCTTCTCTATAGTACAACTGACTGTGCTGCTACTACATGAAATATTCAAATGGTGTTGATTCTAGCAGAAGGCAGGTAAAATCAGCTTGTGGCCAGACAAATATTTAAAGGGCGTATTAACAGAAAACAGTCACCAGTGTACTCATTCGTTACCTTCATCTGCCTTAATTTACAAAACAAATGAGTGAGAATATTCTCACCTTCAAATGGCTACACTACGGCTCAGATGATTCTCAAGGTGTGAGAAATAGCCACAGCGGCTGGTTTCCTTCTGTGGAGACTTGCTACTCCAGACATTCCCTGCTGTCAGCTGGAGTGAAGGGGTGAAAAAGGGAGGACACATACTTCCTCCTATTCTGAACTGCCCTTTAGGAGGTCCCCCTCTTCACCTTTTCCTCCTCTGGTGCTTACATCTGTTTTCCACAAATCAACTTCTACAGCTCCTGCAGCAGACGCATAAATCTCTTGCAGAGACTCTGGCAGAAGACACTGCACCTAGGCAGAAGTTTGTCTTCTGAAGAGGAAGGATTATTTACTTTTAGAACAAGATTATCCTTAGTTTTTCTTCCCTTACATAAGTGAAATTGCATAAATTACCACTATACTTTGCAGTAAAGTGCTCAAGTGAAGCGGAGTTCACACCAACCTGAACATGAAATGCACAGGCAGAATCCAAGGAAGGCCACAGAAGGGAGCCTGGTCCTCGCATGGAGTTCTAATGGTGTCATTGATTTCAGGTATATGGGGAGTTATGTGAGATATTCCATTATAATCAAACCCATTAATCCATATACCAGAGTCACTTCTAACCACATTTCCATCTAGATCATGAAATCTTCTGCTTGTGTGCTAGAAGAAAGAAAAACAACAAACACAGAAAGATGATGGAGCCTCTGGAATTTGTAAGAGTTAGAGGTGAAATATTCTCCATGTGAACCCTTAAGGTCAACTGCATCTTCAGGATGCACTGAACACATATCTGAGTATTTATGGATACAAATGCAAGAATTACTCAGATAAGATACATAAAACACAATCAGAAGATGACTCTGACCATTTTGGCCTACCTCAAACCACATTCACTTTTTCAATTACCATTGCTTACACAATTCACCCACTTAAAACCCCCTAAGACACCCTGCTCTTCTGACAAAGATGAGATGAACACTAAGGCTGAACAAGGGAAACATTAGCAATCGTTTCAAATCCAGAAATAATCATTAGAGCTTTTAAATCAAGAAAGAAAGGGAATACTACTCTTTCTGGGATGGAGGAGGTGGGGAAACTAAGCCTTGAAAAAACCAAAAATTCTTGCAACCCAAAGAGGCAATACAACATGCACAGCTTTTCTTACCTGGAGAAAGACTCGCTTAGGTTTTGGATTAGCTGCATCAGAACTGTAAGGAAAGAAGATTCCACTACAAACGAGAATCAGAGTGACTACAAACACAGTAGTTAAAGTAACTAGCGTCGTCTTCGTACTTTTGACAAGGTAAATGAAGTTGATCTAGAGAACAAAGAAACAGTCCAGTTATAAAACTGCAACACTTAAGATACAAGACACTACTTGTATAACTCTAAAATTCAATTACGGAACTGAAAGTTCATTAAAAAGACCTGATTGCAAAAACCACCTCATACAAGACACTTCTTTTAATCTCAGTATTTAAAATGAGATTTTTTAAACTGACCTGTTTTATAAAAAAGGAATAAAGTGAGTATTTCCTGGAGCTTTCAAAACTTTCTGGTTTTTAAAACATCTGCCAACAAAAAAACACCCAGAGTCTTGCCAGGTTCTGTGGCAGCAGAAAAAACCCACAAACCTGAGTATTCTTTTTAAAGTTTGTACATGTATTGCTCAGTTGTATATTACACCTAAAATGAATCCCTGCTCAAAATTCAGCATTACATTTAATATTTTACATCAGTCTTTACTAAATCATCATAGAGCAATATAAGCCCTGCTTCAGTGACCTTTGACTAACACAAAACATGGAATCTTCAACACATTTCCTAGAACTTTCCTGTAACCTTTAAGACATTGTCAAATTATCACTAACTTCTAGTATTAATTAGAAACACCTTCTAATTCTAGACTCCGGAGAAATTTTAATGGTTTTAAACAACATTTAAAAATTCTACTTACAAAATAGGAAGACAGGATCATAGTGAAGATCACAATAAATCCTGCCAACACCATATCTGGTGGAATTTCTGAACCACTTCGTCCCATAACAGGAGTAAACATTTCAAATACAGTCCAACTAAGATACAGCATATACAGATAGGGAACAAACATCCCCAGCATGTACATCACAATAAACTTTATTGTGGCACCTATAAGGAACAGGAAAATAAAAAAAGACAAAAGAACTAAAAGCTTGAAAGGACACAAACATGCAGCTTTACTAATATACCCACAATACTGCTGCAAGGCCCAATACACAACACTGGCCCTCATCCCTGACGTGGACATGGAAAGGAGATCTCATTTTGCACAGCCAACAGCAGTATAACTTTCAAAACCACCACAAAACTAATCTTGTATTACAAAAAAAAAATTAAACAGGTTTTCTGTCTCAAACATTCTTTAAATATTACAGTATTTTTTATGAACCTTTAGTGTTCACCAAAATATTTGATCACTTATTAATGTACCACCTAGTGTTCTTCTGAACAACATCCCATGAGATATGGGATGTTTTTCAGGGTATTTTTTTAGAGCTTCTCAAGCTTTCAAACTGTCTTTAGTTCAAGAACACTTCTTCTCAAAGAAAAAAAAAGAGCACTTTTTCTCAAGAAAAACCAAAAATGCAACAGTTAAATTGACTACTCAAAGTCAACGTTTGCAGTTTTTTTGCTTGAATAAGAGTAGGGGTAGAAGTTTTGAAATACAATTTTGGCCCCTCAAAACTCATACCTTTTTGGCTGAATTCCTTGTGGATCATCAGCTTAGTGAGTAAAGGAAATGCCACCCATAATGTACAAATGAATGCTGAACAAAGGCCCATCTGAGTCAACAAAGCCAATGCTATAGACCAAATCATCAATGAGGCATCAAAAAAAACATCTCCCAGGTGCTGCTCATTCATATTCTGTAACAAAAAAAAGTAAATATGCTGAATTACTGTGCACATTTCCTAGATCCCATCTGATGAGAACACAGAGAAAAATCCATATTCCTTGTATGTAACTGTTTTCCTTGGGCAAAACAGTTTTGACAAGCATCATCTCACCATTCTCTTACCACACAGAATTATCCACGACAGTAGACTTTTTTATTAGTTTTCTACATCTGCTGACGTAACTTGAACAAGAGATTACATAGGCTGGGGCAGAAAGAGGAAGGGAGTGTACAAACGACAATAGAAAAGAATACACAAGGCTAGTGTTTCAGGCAAAGAGGGCCTTTTAAAAAAAAAGTAACACAGTGTATTAAAAAACCACATAATACTTCTGTGTGAAAAATTTTTATACCTCCTGAGAATATAAACTTTTTTTTGAACAGCAGCTGTTGTTCAGACTTTTTACACAAGCATTGCTATTAGTGCACAAATATTGTACCGGTGCTTTTACGGGTCACGCCATAAGCTGTCACTTCAGAAGTCCACTTATTAAAATACGTTATTTGTTTTCAATAAAAGACATCATAGGGAGATTACACCAGATAGGTTTCAGGGAAAAAGAAAAAAAAAAAGAAGGAAATTAGCCATCAAAAATGTGAGTTGCGTTGGTTTTGTTTTTTAAGTTACATGGGCAGTGCTGCAGTGTTTGCAGTGCAAGATTCGTATCCTAACTGCAAATCCTGCTAGTAGTAAGAAGAACTGCTTGCATGAACAATGGTTATCAGAAAGCACCCACTTCAGTTTTGGGGCAAGAAGAAAAAATAGGAGGAGAGTGAAGAAACATACAAGTTGCCAAACCTACACCAAAACATAAAGCTTATCAACTGACAAGTTGTTGAACCATGAGTAGGCACTGCACTGATAGCCAAGGAAGAGCTTGGCTTCCACAATTTTGATGCAACTTTTAAGTAAAATGCAAGTTACAGAAGCAACATTATCTGTGCAGTGTAATGCAAGCTACAGCACGCAACACTTCTGATTTTGTGATGGTTGATGTGATGATCAGGCAATCAAGTAGGCATGAAGTAGATCTAGGGCCTGAAATGTCTTAACAGATAATGGAAGTATCATCCAGCTCATCCAGAAGACTGGAAAATGGTAATATTGCGTCTATTTTATAAATGGATCATCTTTTCCACAAAGGGACAACACCATATACGTGTATTTGGTAACATACATGTACCAGTTAACACCTTCATTCCCCAAAAATTTTTTTAAAAAAATCCCAATTCCAGAGAAAGACATGATGGATCCACTCAGAACTTTTCATACAATCAAATGTCACTAAGTTCTTAAAACTGTTTCAAACATTTGGATGAAACTGGATTTGACTGACAACTTCCTAAATTCCTTTGTCCAAAACCTGGCAAGGCAAGCAACAGCAAGTTGAATAACTAAATATTCCTGCACCTAAAACCTCAACCTAGCAGGCCTGAGTAGTCAACTGCCCTGAAAGAGCAGTTTTATTGGATACCTCAAGACTATTTGTACTTAACACAAAACCACATGGGATTGTTATCTATAATTATGAAATTATTATGCAAGTTAAATCATGTTGCTTAGTCCATAAAAAAGAATCCTAAGCAAAACAGGTAGACAGACAGTAATTGTGGCAAATGACAGCAACAGGAAAGTAACACACACCAAGTCTCACTGAGCCTTGCAGCAGCCTAAATGACTTTCACCTATTGCAGAGGAGAACACAGACAACCAAGAGCTCTGTTCCATCTCCAGCCGTGGTCAAACTATAAATCAGAATAATCACAGAATCATTTAG
This sequence comes from Pomatostomus ruficeps, assembly GCA_013400735.1. NCBI lineage: Eukaryota > Metazoa > Chordata > Aves > Passeriformes > Timaliidae > Pomatostomus > Pomatostomus ruficeps. Next base: position 24,460 of record VYZT01029870.1, on the reverse strand, counting down.
GTTGGAAAATACCTTTGAGGTCATTTGAGTCCAACTTAAGCCTTGCACTGCCAAGGCCACTGCTAAGCCATGTCCATAAGTGCCCCATCCACACATCTTTTAAATACCTCCAGGGATGGTGATGCAACTCCTTCCCTGGGCAGTCTGCTTCGGAGCTTGATAATCCTTTCCATATAGAAACCTCTCTTAATATCTAACCTGAACCTTCTGAGGCCATTTCCTCTTGTCCTGTCACTGGTTGCCTGGGAGAAGAGACTGACCCCACCTGGCTACAGCCTCCTTTCAGGAGGTTGTAGAGAGAGATAAGGTCCCCCTGAGCCTCCTTTCCTCCAGGCTGAGCAACCCCAGCTTCCTCAGCTGCTCCTCACAGGACTCATGTTCCCGACCCTTCACCAGCTCCATTGCTTTTCTCTGGACATGCTCCAGGACCAGAATGTCTTTATTGGAGTGAGGTGTCCAAAACTGAACACAGCCCTCGCTGTGTGGCCGCACCAGTGCCAAGTACAGGTGCACAGTCCCTGTCCCGGTCCTGCTGGCCACACTGTTGCTGGTACAGGCCAGGATGCCATTGGCCTTCTTGGCCACCTGGGCACACTCTGGCTCATGTTCAGCTGCTGTCAGCAGCCCCCCCAGGTGCTTTTCCTGTGGGCAGCTTTCCAGCCACTCTGCCCCCCCTGTGGCACCGCTTGGGGTTGTTGTGACCCAAGTCACAAAGGCTCCCGTCTTTTTTCTGACACAATTCCTAAAGGTCAAGGCTGCCTTAAATCACACAGCTCTTACCTCACTGATTTAGTAAAACAATCCCTATGTTTAGATGAAGCAATTTTTTACAGTGACATTTTAAATACTGAGAACTTTTTGCATTTTTTTTAATAAGCTCAAAAGGTAAGTCTTGCACAGATTAAACACCTCATTGCCCTTCAACAATAACAACAAAGTCTCACCTACCTTGTAGAAGAATTTCTTGGCTAGCATGTGCACAAGAATGAGCTTAGCTGCAGCTGCAGTGCCATACAGAGACACAGAAACATAGAAATGGGTGTACCAGGACAGAGCCCTTCCAATGATGGAGACAAACAATGCCACCATAAGGACTGCCACCAGTGTGCACACCCAGCTCGTCAGGGTTAAGCCAAATGCAGTAAGTAACTTCTTCAAGTTATGAACAGCTAGGGAGAAGAGAAGTGTCATTCAACACTTGTGTTTCTACTGCAGACTACCATCAAAATTTTAATTACCCCATAGTATAACTACTTCCAGACCAAAATTAAGGAGTTCCATGTGAAGATATCTTAACAGCACGGATTACATCACTTAGCCTATTTCTCTGCATGTCTATTTGTACATATCCCCGCTGCAAGACTTATTCCCAGAATACTTGCGTATTTTACAGATTACAGCTTTCTTGATAGCAAAAATTTTACTAGGGAACCGGTGCAGCCATGATTCCACTTTTAAGTATACTAAAATACCAACAAAAAACAACAACAAAAACTCCAAACCAAAATAAAAACTTCCGCCAAAATACACAAAACCAAACCAACCCAACAAACCACCAAAAAAACCAAAACCCAAGTCCCCTTCCCCATTCTCCCAAAAACCCCCAACAACAACAATAAATTTGATTAGCTTTTGTTGTAATATTTTCTTACTCCACAAATGTTTTCTGGATTTTGAGGAGGCAATCTGTGTGTTTTTTTAAGTTTTTTTTTCTTTTAAACAGGCATGTTCCTACACTAGGACTAACTAGAAGATTTAAGTTGGTTTACACTCTCTATTAAGCTTTGCTGTCATTTTCCCCACTTTTTGTTTTCTTATTTGGTCCTGTCTATAGCCAGGTGTCGAAGAAACATGATTCTGACACCATATGTGAATTAACAAAATAAAAAAATTATACGGACACTAGGCAATCTTTTCTTTCAATTTCCAGATCTTTAGAAGATGTAATTTTAATCTTCATTAAATGATAAGAAACATAATAATGACTCAGAAATGTGAGACATCTAGGCCAATCATATTCTTTCACCATCATAAATATTCAGATGAGCAATTTAAACACAAAGCAGCTCCTGTGGCACGCTGCACACCTAAAATTTATTTCTGAAGTTTAGCTGAAGAGATGCCATAATGGCCTGAACACTTTTTCGCCTATTAACTGCTGTTTGTTGAAGAGTAGTATAATTAAAAAAAACCAAAACCAAAAACAACCTAGACTTACCTCTGGGTTTTGGCTGTAATACCTTTTTGCTTAAATAAAAAAAAGCAATTGCTGCTGTAATATAGTTCATAATTGTGCCAACACGAGCAGGATAAGCCAGGACAAATAAGCCAAATATATCAAAGAAAACAACATTTCCATGTCGATACTCAAAAGATTTAGCCAACTTTTCTGATGTTGCTAGGTATTTCAGGACAGCTAGAATATTGTCACCTATTAAAACAGGAAATACACAATATAATCATATCATGGTTGATAAATTACCACACAGCATTTTTTAAAATATAACCATTCTGAAAAATGTATAGAAATATCCTCAACAAAGACATGAACACACACATTATTATTCTCAAACTGGTATTTGACAGTACACACAGAATAATATTTTCACGAGTTAATCTATCCAGCTGTCACAATAAGTACACTTGGGAAGTCTCATGCACTTAGACACCATGGCAATGAAGGGAACAGTCAGGTTTTCAGCCCATAAACTCTTCCTCACTTCTGATATTTAGCACTGGACTTGAAGGCTAACACCCAGAAGAGTTTATAATTTCCTAATGTTCCCCCTCTTCTCCTCACCACTAAGTGATCCCTCCGGGTTTCAAGGACTACGAATTACCTGCCTTTCTTTCCCCACATGACTGTAAAGACAAGGCCACTATTTTCCTTTGTAGCCTACAGGCACCACTCGCCTTTTCCTTTCCCACAGTACAGCCAAAACACAGGTAACCAAATGAGAACCATCATTCTGAACTTTCATTTTGCTTTTACTAGACCATTAGAAATGTTACTGGCTGTAAAGTTTGTCTTTTTTTGGTTGTTGTTGTTTTAAATCTGTGATATGTTTAGCAGGACAAGTTCTACGTAAAACTATTGTGACTACTAAAATCATCTTTCCAATCGGAATTTAAAAGTGTTACTTTCTATCCTGCAGCTAAATTGGTGCAAGGAAGTGTTTAAAACCCTTATTCAAGCTGATCATCTAAGCTGGCTTTAAAGAGTGAATGGTCAAAATCCTGGAAGCATTTAGGATTATGTTAGCTTTTCCTGGGAAATTAAAGGCCTTTGTAAATTTTTTTACTGCAGTCTGTCAAATATCCTGCTATGAACACAACCTGCTGTAGAAAATAAATCCTGTTTACCCAGTCCGTGTGCTACCACCTAAGTATGACTGAGATCCATTCTAATACAAAAACCTCTGTTGGCAGATCAGTCTATGCCACCAACTTACTCAAAAGCTTCTGATGAGAAACATTAACCAATAATGGGACTTACTGAGATAAAAGGAACATAGAATGCTGAATAATCAGGTATCAATGGGTAGACACTAACTTTGGTTTGAAAGCAACTGTGGAATCTTAATTAACATCACTGGATGCTGACAAAGTTTATCTTCCCAAATTGAACAAATAAATTTTTTTGTATTTAAAAGATAGGTATTCAGTTAGTTCTTTGTTCTTGAGAACACAACCAACACGTACTAAATGCGGAATTTAAATTATTCATTTATCACTATAGCAGTCTTACAGCAAAATGAAAAAGCAGCTACAATACTACTCTTTGGTAATTTACTTAATTCTTAAAATACAAACCTGCTCTCTGAATGGAATCTGTCAAAATCCTGTCTGATGTGTCATACTCTGTATGATAAATGTAGCCATTTTCAATAAAAGCCAAATCAATTCCTACAGAAAGAGAAGCAGCATTTTTTAAATCTATGCAATCCTAAAACCCCGAAACAAGTAAGTGAAAGACTCCCATATACTTCACAGAAAATGTTGCTCTACTTTGTAACCCCATCATCTTCCTTAGAGATGAACAAAACAGTCTTCTTTGCAGAAAGAAAATTAACTGTCTTCCAGTGTCTTTGAAAGAGAACAGCTTTAAAACATTTTAAAATATCTGTCCTTTCTCATGTATCGATTCCCATGACACCTGTATGCAACTGGAGGAACACAAGAAAACTGCAGATCATCTGAGCTTCAGAAAGCATGTACATGGTGCTTGCCAAATGTTTACTTGCGAAACTTCAATAAATGTTCATGCTGAGAAGTAATAAAAAGCAGCACCATGAAATTACAGAAACACCTTCCCAAAATACCAGGTGTGCTCTTTGTACTTCTCACGTGTAAACAGTTTTTCAGAGAGCTGGTCTGAACACCCTTCATTTCAAAGTCTAAATAATTTATTCAAACAAACAAAAGCATTTACCAAAACCCAAAGGTTATTCTGCTTCATTAGTTATACACTCAGTATATCCAATTCACCTGCTCAGCTGCATATGTAAAAGCTGCTATCTGCAATCTGAAGTCTCACAATTTGTGGCAAATTAGGTCTCAATTCCGAGGAACAAAGCAGTTTTTAAATTCAATTATCTAATTTTTATTTGTTTATTGCAAAAAAACGCCAGAGGTCAGTGAAAAATCATTTACTATCCAGGTACGATCGTGAACAAAGAACACATTGTACAAAATCAGCTACTTTATTTTCAGGCTAGATGTGTACTTCAGAACAGTACAGAATATGCCAGAACAACTGCTTTGTACTAACAAACAATTCAGAAACATCACTTTTCTTGAAAGTGACTCCAGTGACAACCTGCGTTGGAAAACAAGGACTTTACAGAAGTTTACAGTCTTTTGAACTGTGTTCACACTGAGTGAACATTTCACATTTCTTTCCCACTGTTCATTCTTCACAGAAAGGACTGCAAACTGCAAACAGATCAGCAAAACTAAAAAGCTCCTGTTCTGTGCTTGATTATGGAAAAAAACAGACAAAACCCACCAAAACCCAACCAACCAAATCCCCCAATCAGAACACCACCAGTAAGAAAAAAACCCCACACAACTAACCAACCAAAAACAACATCAAAAAGAATACCAATCAAACAAAATCCAAGGGTAATGAAAATGCATTAATGACTACACCACTATTGCTGAAGATGATTTTGGTTTATCCATTAGATACAGACATTTCATTTCTGCAAGCAGATTATTAGTATCACGTACCAAAATGTTAATTCCTGGAGTGTTTTCCTGATTTTCAGGAAACTTTTCTATCATGTATTTTCTTTCTGGAAAACACCAGTTGTCTAAAAACATCCCTGGCAAACTATATGACAAACTCAATCTAAAAGCTCTTTCATTAAGCAAGGAGTAGGAAAATTCTCTGCCAATGTGAGAGACAAACCAAATGTGAGGACCTTCACATAGTCAACCAGAGAACAGTGTTCTTGTTATAAAAGTAGTGTGTATTGACACATCTTTTGATAACATACCTGGAACATTACCAAAATCCCTGTAGATACGGAAGTCTGTATCTGCTGGGATAATGCCACTCTGAAATATTTCCTGTGCCACCACAGAGGCGAAGGGATGTTTGGCTGCAACTACATATGCTTGCACCAACCAAGGGTTTTCAGGTCCTAACAAAAGATGGGCAGAAAATTCACAGCAAATTGTTTTGCACTTCAGTTAAGATATGCATCCTTATGGTAGCAAATAATGCAAAGTAACTCACTGCAGATTTAACACTGTTGCCCCACAGGGTATATAATAAGTACAATTGTGTTGGCTGAATGACTCACACCTGAGAGAAAGAATCAGCTACACTTGAAGGGAAAAAAAACCCACTTTTTTTTTACAGTGAAAAAAAGCCACTGTTGCCTCCCGTGTTCAGTGGCAGAGTAGATAAGCCATGTCCCAAAAAGACCCTGCATTAATGAAGAACTCACAACCTTTAGCTGAGCTTTCAATCCATCATGTATGTACCACACATCAATACAGTTGTTTAGAAAAAGGTCTCTCCCCTAAAGCATTCAGCGCGAGTAAACAGCTAAGCAGCTTCAGCAGTACCAGAAAGTCTGCAATCCAGCTAGGATGAAGCACACAAGGTCTAACAGTAGCCTACAAAACACAGAAGTTTTGCTGCTTCCCGAGCATGAGATGGAGTTCTAATGCCAACATCTCCCTGCAAAGATTTTGGAAGAACTACTCATACTTTCATATGTTCTATTTATTTGTGAAAAATAAATAGAACATATGAAAGTATGAGTAATAAGATATATGTGTTACCCAAATGTTTTTCTCCTTTTCACCTTGATATAAAAGGGAAACACAGTTTCTGTTAGTCTGCTCTACGCAGGCTTCCCACCTATGAAGCAACTTCTGTGGCAGTGCTTTAGCCTGTAAGTATTAAAGACTGGGAACAACTTAATTGCTGCACAGGACTGGGAAAAAGGCACAGAGGTTCTCCTGTCTTTTGCTTATGAGTCACTTGCAATATTCCTTCAAGTCTGCATCATTTATTATCAAATTATCCTTGTGTAGAAATTGGACACATTGCAAGCTCATACCTGTTTGAAAAACAAGTTCTTTTCCTCCTACACCTGCTGCCTCCAGGTTAATAAAAGCTCTGATTGACTTGGCCCACTCATGTTGTGTAATGAAGCCATGACTAGCCTTGACGGGAAAACAAAAAAATATAGGTCAAATATCTACCAAACAAGCTTAAATGTTATTTTCCATCATTCAAGACGGCATGTAATTCAACACTGAACAAGGCCAATAACACAAACAGATGCAGAAAATGCAATTCTTCTACTTAAACTAACATAAACAATATTCTTAATTCAAGTGCATTTTTCCCTTTGAAATCATGCACATTTTCCTCAGAAAAGACACGTAATTAATGAATATTTCAAGAGATTAAACACAAGCCGTATCTTTCCGTTGTTAGGAGTTTTAATATACTGCTTTGATGCATGATTTATAATTCTGGCATATTCTCACCTGCAAAATATTTTCTTCTGCACCATTAAATAAGAATATGACAGCATGCTGCAGGGACTCTGATGATTTTGAAAGTGTGTTAAGTATTTCAAGCATCACTGCACAGCTAACAGCATCATCACTGGCACCTTAAAACAATCAGCAAAACAGGAAGGCTTACAACAAACGCACACATTTGCAACAAAGACAAGAGAAGAAAAATGGTTTATGCTATTTCAGTCACTTAATCTAACTGGAGTACAATCATGTTAATCTTTAGTATATTTTCTGGTACTGCTTGTACGCTCTTGTCTATACTAGTTGAAAGCAATAGCTGAAAGAAAAAATATGTTTAGAAGTTGAACAAGAGAATTACAAGGTATCAGATCCAATACTACTGTTCAAGAAAAGCAGACTAATCAGGTTACTAGGCAAGCAATGTGATCATTATCTACTTACCTAAATACAGCATGAATAAATAAGGATGTAATGTTCATTGGCAGCACACTAAAATTTTAAAAAGTAAACATTCCCACACAAGTCACCCTAAAGCATTCTAAACTGTTACAATGCATTCAATTAAGAGGACAAGACATCAAAGTAACATAAAGCTAAGATTGCAAAACAAAGCTGCAGAAATACCAGAATTTACACCTTTAAAAACCTCCGTAAGGTACAGATTATAATAAAGGATTTTCATGATCAGATGCTTTTCACCACCCTTCTTTCTTTGCAGAAACCCCTTTCACTCCAAGCTCAGTAGTCTGTGCTCTTTGAGTTCCTCATCCAACACTACAATCTCACACCTTCTCCCATGCCTCACCTGTATTTTAACTTTGATTAAGCATCCACCTTTTAGTCAAGGTTTCCCATTTTCCCATTTCCCTCACTTTGGTGCAAGCTGTAGCACCTCCCTTTCCTGGTCTAATAAATAAAATTTGGGAGAAACAGAAATTAAACCTCATTCCTCTGGGCCTGGGTTGCATACATGATGCTGACACGCACTGAGATGCTAACAGTAGTATGGTAAGGCCTCAGCATGCTATTTAGGTACACTCATTAGCTGCTCAAATGCAGCTTTTCCAAAGTTGTGACCAGGCAAAACTTAAGACATATCTGTTATGAAAAGGACATATTCCTGACACAAACATAAATCTTACATCTTGATTTTACCTTTAGTTTATTGCATGGAATAAATAAATTTGAAATCTTTCCAATACACTCTGTTTCTCATAAATTATTGCCTTATTCTGACAAAAGCTTTCCATAGATTGCCACCCACATACCTGATTCAAAGCCCTGATCGTCAACAGATTTGCATTAATTTCACAGAATATGCTGAGCTGGAAGGGACCTTAATTGCTACCCAAGTTTATCAGTGGTCTGCTCTTATCCACACTGAGTTCTTTTATTGAAAATGCTGTATTGAAAACTCAGCGGAGGAGTATAGTTTCCAGTGAAGTTAGTCATTTACCTGCCTTGCTGTGAGGCTAAGAAAAATAAAAGTTACTGGGTTCAAGAAACATACAGATTTACATCTGATAAAACCAGCCAATGTAGCCATAGACTATGACACAAACTTGCAGAGAAAATATCTCCCAATACTTCATACACAACAAAACTGACAGGAGGTCACAACAGATTTTAGGGCAGGTACCAGTAATCCAAGAAAACCACATCATGTCTGCGATGGTAATTTCAAGGATGTTTTTGCCATTGAGTTTACCAGGAAAAATCAAACAGGCCACACAAACTGAAGAGCAATAGAAGCAGAACAAGAGACGTGTTTTAGACTTTACCATTTATGTTCTTCCTTCACAAGGAAGGAATGATTAACTGAGTTTTGCTTCACTCATTTTGTATATATAGGTACCACAAGCAGATTATATTTTATCATCTGATTTTCAAATATATTACACACTGTGAGTCATGCTGATTCTAGTTGAAAACCCACCTTTTTGGTAACGAAAAAAGCAAATAGCTAAGAGAAATACAGGAGAAGAGAAAACAAAAGGTTCTTGCTTAGGTATTGTGCAAGTGGCACACTAAGAAAACAAAAGACAGAGCAGCTCCTCACTGCTGAAAAGGGTTAAGCTGCTTTGTGATTAAGAGCAAGCACACAGCTGATTTACAGCTCCTCTGCAGATTTCTGTAAAATCCTATACAAACTCTTCTTATTTTTTCAGCACTTCTGTGTAAGGTTGGTGACGTATTTTAGTGTCTGAGTAACTGTAAAAAAAATAATTGATGTAAACATAATCCTGTTTTATAATCCACAGAAATCGACACACAATTTATACAGGGCATCAATTTGAAAACGATTTTTAATAATCCCAGTACTATGCTTGTGAAATATTTTAAGTCTAGGTAGACATATATAGACTATATACACAGTAATTAGCATCTCCGCAGTTCCTCAATGACAGAGCATGTATAATATCGTGCATTTATTAAGACTAATTTGGACACTCATGCTGCCCAAATATGACTGAGGAGAACAAGAAGTTCTATATACTATTTGCTGAGAGAAAAAAGGCAGAAAGAGTCCAGCAAAAGCTTTGTTTCTCTAGCTAATACTCAATTGTTTCCTTAATAATGAAGACTCTTGCATGCGCTAAAGAACAGAAGGTTCGCCAACAGAAAAAAATAAAATATTGTGTGGGATGTAAATGTAGAAACTCCAGTAAAAGCTGCACTGTTGGTGAGTGACATCTGTGGGTGTTTTTCAAGTGTATTAACAGGCACATACCTGTGGCCAAGAATTACAACAGGTTTTGTGGTTAACATCCATACCTTCCTGGCTCTGTTAAACCCACAGATTTACAAAGCAGTTTACACCCTTGCTGCAATAATAATTTAAAAGGATTAGATTTAAAAAATGTAGAGGAACAAGGCTAAGAGAATATGCAACAGTGACAGTCAAACTAGCAGTAAAAGATATACACACTACCAAGGCAACAGGACCCCAGCCTTTGATCACCACAGTCTTTCGAGACACAAGCTTTGAATGTGGAGAGAAAAGAATAAAACCTGGCCTATCTTAAGCATGTCAGACTGAAAATCAGAGATACCAGCAAAAGGGGGGGAAAACAAACTGGTTAGTGAGGGTGGGCATAGTCTCTGCCACAAAGCATCCTGTGAAAGGAAAGCCAGGATTAAATCAGTACAGAACTATGAAAAGATCTCAGAGATGGGTGGAAGCAGCACATGAACTATATGCATAAGCAGTGAATCACAAGACAAGCAGATATAACCAAACTTTCTAGAAATCTAAATAACCATCTGTAAATTGCTGCCTACCAGAAAGTGAGAGTGAAATCCTGAGTTTAACAGGATCGACCTGTCACTCTAAACAATGAATTTCACTGAGACCAAGTAGACTAGTTGACACATGCAGTATTCTAATGTGGCTACTTGGTATGAGAAATCCGCGAGCCAAGCTCTGTGGCTCATGTAACACAGAAACACAGAACGAACACATGGACCCACCTGGAGTATTTGGTACGGAATCAAAGTGGCAATTGGATAACACTGCATGCTCAGCTCCACTGCGAGGTTCCAGCTTCACCACCACATTGGTTATGTTTGCATAGTAACTAGTAAAGCCTCCTAAAAAGTCAATGCTGAAAGAGCCTGTGGGCCTCTGTATGTCTACAGATATCTTGTGAGCATCTGTGCTTTCTCTTTCTATTCCCCTGATTTGTTCTAAGAGGTAGTTAACTGCAAGAACTTCATTTTCTGGACTTCCAACTGTTCTGGGCCCAATTGCTGTAATGTTGTCAAGATATCCCCTGTAAGACATAAATTAAAAACTCAGCATCAACACATTCAACATTTAGTATGTAACTTATCTACAACTGTAACAGTTTTGCATACAGTTCTATGTCAAAACTCAAGGTAAGCAGAAGAGGCTAAAGCCAGCTGGACTGTAACTTGTAATAGGCAAATAAGCCTGATCTTTACTCCTTATCTACTGTGATATTATGCCAATGTATTGGCTTTCTGACCGGAACGTATCAATTCAAAGAGAAGCAGAAGGGTGAATGGAGAAGCTGAAGATTTCACCATTGGCGAGGTTCTGTAGGAGCATGCAATGCCCCTTCCTGAATGTTTGAACAAGCACACTTTTAGCAAGACACACACACCTGACGCTAACACTCTAGAACAGAAATTACAGCGATACTTTTAGTCTTCCCGACGTTCCGGTGACACAACAACTAAAAATCGGCGAAGCAGCTTTCCGAGACACGGAGCGCGACGCGAGACTACCAGAACTGAGCTACGGGGGACGCGGCGTCCCGTCCGCCGCGAGCTCTCCCGGGCAGCGCACGCCACGACCCGTCCGCCCGGGACCGCGGCACCCCCGCCCGCGGCCCCGCCGTACCTGGCGCGGGCGGCGCTGAAGTCGCGGGGCCCGGCGG
>VYZT01029870.1:1971-12957 GCA_013400735.1 Pomatostomus ruficeps | reverse complement strand
GCCCGCGGAGGGCCCGGCCCCGGCGCTGCCGCCGGCGCTCGCCCGCCGAGCCACGGGGTGGGTCGGGTTGGGAGGGAGCACCGCGGTCACCTGGTCCAGCCTCCTTGCTCGAGCTGAGTCCTGCCAGAGCACATGGCACGGGATTTCTCCATGCTGCCTTGAATATCCCCCGTGAGGGAGACTCCACAGCCTCTCTGTTTCAGTGCACGGTCACCCGAACAGTAAAGAAGTTCTTCCTCAGGTTCAGGTGGAACTTCCCTATGCATTATTTTCTGCCCTTTGCCTCTTGTCCTATTGCTCAGCACCACTGAGAAGAGCCTGGTCCATCCTCCTGGCACCCTCCCTTCAGACACTGATAGACATTGGTGAGGTCCCCTCGCAGTCCTACCTTCTTGCTCCAGGAGCTCCATGTCCTCAGGACCCCATGACTGTGCCCAGCCAGTGTGGCCTGGGGCTGTGTCTGGCTGCACACGGAGGCTGGGCAGCCCTCAGCAGTGGTTGCCTATGCAGATTGGTGGCCTGGCAGCAGTGAAGCCCTGAGCTCTCTGTCCAGCCACAGCTCCAGGGTGAACGTCCCCCTGACCGTGCACCTGACCAAGGACTGCCCTGTGCCTTGTGTGTTGCATCACCTCCCTCTCAAAGGTGTGCAAGGCTTTCCCTGATTTCCAGCTTTTTTTAGTTGCTTTGCTTGCTTGGTTGGTTTGGTTTTCATTAAAACAGAAAGTTCACACTAGTGACAGTGGTGGCACGCAGGGGAGCAGCAGAGTGCCACAGGGCAGCACAGCAGGTGCCTTGTAGACATGAAGTCAAAGCACTGGTGGTTCTTGCCGGGTTTCCTCCTCCACTGCATTATACCTTTGGCATTCCATAGCTGTAGCAGCGCCCAGACTGGAGCTCAGGTAGGCTGGGGAGCACAGCAATAGCACCAGGAAGTGCTAGTGAATAGCAGCTTCCAGTGAACTCCTGCAGGAGAGCACCTGCGAGGATGGGGCCCGAGCTGTGACAAGGACTGTCACTCATGCAGCACTCCACATGGGTCTCCCGGGGGGAAAACACTTCTGCCTCCTCTCACACTGTCTCTGAATGATGCCACAGACCTGTCTGGTCTTCATTTTCCCTATCTTTATCATACTGCTTTCCAATGTACTTCACCATTTTTGAAGATATCCTAAAAGATACTTATTTTTTACTGCTATGTGACATAATCTGGAAACAAAATATGTAAAAACGTGATCTAGAGAAACGGTTGTTTCAATAAATCCAGTTATACAGATAAACACTGAGCACTGCTGCTTTTCTGCCCTGCCCTTGTTGCCAAATGAAAACTAATAGGACTTGCAATACCCTTTGGAATGAGAAAGTCTGAAAAAGTGGTGGAATGAAATGTGATGACTATGCTCTCTGCACACCCCAGGTGCTTTAGGAAATTTCCATACTCAGGCTTAGTGAGTTTTCTCATTTGCTTCACTGCATCCTCAGTACAGACAAGATTTTTGATGGTAATTTATGATTTACATCTCCAGATTATGCTATGACCCAGTAACATAGTTCTAGGCTGAGATGTGTGGTTTATTCTGTTTTGTTCAGTTTTTCTTCCTTTCTGCTTTTGTCTCACTTACCTGTGTTACCTCTATCTTCACAGGTATTCAAACATACCTGCAGATTAGGTTCTCAAAAGTAGATTTTACATTAGAAACTACTATGAAAAATTCCAGTATAAAATTTTTCTTAAAAATACTGGTGCATACTTAGTCCAGTGAAAGGCTTGCGACACAAATATCAAAACAAAACAAAAAAAATCAAATGTGGTCCCCCAATATGTAATGGAATGGAAACTGCCCTTTGAAAATTTCATATTAATAATCGGCATCACATTAAGGTAATATTATTAATATATATAAGAAAATATGGTTTTAGAGAAAGACAGGCCTGCTATTGAGTGTAGATCTCTATTTCTCCTTTGACATCCTTATGTAGGTCTTGAAGTTGTGTAGAAAAGGCAATCAAGGAATCAAATATGGACTTTAATCTTTTATTTTGATTTCATGTATAATATCATCAGTGCTAAAGTACTGGGAGCCGCCATTCTTGAAAGACTCACCTAAGCAGCTTTATGCAGGGCCAGTTGCTCTCCAGCAACCTATTTTGCTACATATCAATTTTACTATGCCTACATTATAGATATGAAGTGTTATGCACAGTTTGAGAAATAGGAGCTACACATAATTAATATTTTTTGGCCCTATGCTTACATGAGGATTGGAACTGTAGAAAAATTTCCTTGTTTTCTTAATGGTCTTTTTTCTTTTATTATTTGGGCAATGTTTGAACATGAAACCACGCCCAGTTAAGAAAAAATCTTGACTACACTGATTTTGGTGACAGTCCTACTCTATCAATCAAAACAATTTTTAAAATTCTGTCAATTCAAAATTCAGAAGTAATTTTCTGCTTTAGATCAGAAAGACTTCCTATGTTTGAAAGACTGACAGCCCTTTTATCATCTGTTCTGAGCACAGCATTTGGGAGGGCACTGTGCGATATGAATTAAGCTGGAATTATAGTGCTCACATGTTTTGACATGACTGTAACATCAGGGTCAAATACATCAACAAACACAGTGCTCTTTATTGCTCTGTTAGTCTGGAATGACCAATTTAAGATAATTGGATCTAATTTCCAATCAAATTATTCAGCATAAATTCAGTTTGACTTTATGTCAAGAAGGCTGATGTTTAACCTTGTATCTTGCAACCTGGTTCATTTTGTCGGCTCACAAAAGAGGAAAATCCCATGTTCACTGAGCATAAATTATACTTGTTAACCTTGTTTTAAGCAGAAAAAGTAAAATGGCAATTCCTTATCCATAAGGACTATGGTTTGGATTTGTTTTCTAATTTAGTAGCAAAAGCCAGTTAAGTCATAGCAGGTTAACATTCTTGCTTAACAGAAAAGTATAGATAAGAATGTTTTATACGCTAAGGCCACCATCAGCTATTTAGGGTAAGAGAACTAGAACACTATCTTCAGAAGACCATTGAGTTTTGATTAAAAATAAATTGTGATGAAATAATAGGTAAATTGTTCCTATTGTCGCCTTTCTTATTCAAATGTGACTTACTTGTGGTATTAATTTCTTAGCTTCCATTTTCTATCCATCGAATCCTCTTACATCATTGATAAATTGAAAATCCCTTTGTTACAAGATTTCTAGTCGAGTGTGGGTATTAATACATCATGATCAAGACCCCTCTTACATTCAGCTTGAGTTTTATAAACTATTGATTTTCCAGCCCTTTCATCCTCTTACTAACCATTCTGATGATGTCAAGTTTCCTGGTAACTTTCCTGCATTGCTAAACCAAAAGAAGTAGTATTGCAGCATCTTCACCAGTGACAAATACAAAGGTAAAATCATTGCTACTCTGCAGGGAGACAGAGCTGTTTATTTGCTCTAACATAAGCATGTTGCCACAGCTTTGAAGTGACAGTTCTGTCCAGCTGTCTTGGGAATCTGGTTCTGTCACTGCAGTGTGTTCCAGTCGACTCAGCTGTCCACAGCTTCTCTGACAGAGCAGCTTTCAATGAAATTTGGACTCAGCAGGAAACCCTGTGAGGAAGAAGAATCAGGTTTTACATTCTGGGTTTCCAGAGCCTATTATGTCAGTCTTTCCTTAGTGACACATGTGGGCTTTGAAAAATCTTGCTTCCCTGCACAGAAGATGGTGTTGGCTCACTGAGCCTTCCTGCCACAATGGAGCTAGATCTTCACTCCTCCCTCAGGCACAGATGTTTCATCTCTTCAACCATATATCCATCAGTTACCTCACTCCTGCAGCCACAAGTGTTGTAACTAGAAGCTCATATTAGATCAGTTTTCTGCCCCATCTTCAAGGTGAATTTTTGGTCACTACTACCGACAGTCCCACCCCTTAATTGTGGCCTGGCTCTCATTCTGTGTACCGAAAGCTTGAAAATGTTTGCCCTGCAAACTTGGTAAACATTCAGTATTGCTCTGAGTCAACAGGCATTCTTCTTCATTATCTTTTGCCATCCTAGTCTTAAAAATGAAACTAGGAAGAATATTTTAAGACCTCAGCGCAAGAATCCATCCATGTAGAAATACGGGGCAGCCTTGTGTAGCCTTTTATTCAGTTCAATACAAGCAGCTGTTTACTCTGAAAATTTTCCTATACAGGCACACTTCATGCTGTCAAAGAAGTTTGCATTTCTTCTTCTTGGACTTTATTTCCTCACTTTATTATAACTTCACCATGCAGCATCTAGCCATGGATAGCACAGTGTGTCACAGGCTAGTTTAAGAAAACAGCACAGGAAGTCTAATGAGCTTGTATCCCTTAATGTCTGTGCTCTCAGCTGAATCCTTGTAAAAATCCTTCCCAGACATCAACCAGAAGACATTTAGGGCTCATTTAGCCAAACATATCCATCTCTTTCCAAAGGTACGAGGACAGAAAGTTCCTCGTTGACACTCCAGACATACCCAAGGATTGGGCATTTTCACCTTTATCCTGTAATTAAAGCAGAATGATTAAACTCTGGTCACTCATTTCAGAACCGGAAGTGGAAGAAGCCACCCACAGATGCTAGATTGATAGGGCACAGAGAGGCTGTTGTTTGCATCAGCACTGGACTTAACCATTTTGTTTTGATAAGCTTAGCAGTGCCCTTCCCTCATCCCTGTTTAGCAGTACTCATTTTCTGTGCCCCCTCTCCTTCTTACCCTATTATTTTGTCATGGAAGCTATAATCACAACCAATAATTACACAGAGAAAATGAACTGATTATTGCTTGTTGAAAAACAAAACAAACATCCTTTGTTCAGATAAATATACCCTCCCTTCGCAGCCGGCTCAGGCTCTATGTCACCCTCTCTTCCTGGTAGATACCCTGCCCCTCTCTCCACGCAGGCTGAGCATTCCCTTTGTTGTAAAGGGAGGTCAGGGATTGATGTTGCCCTGGAGAGGGGAGCAATCAGTGCACCTGGCTGTAATTTCAGGACAGAAGGCTTTTTCTTCATTTGCTCCCAGCCTATAAAGCTTCAATGAATCTTAAACTAATAAGAATTTGTTAAACTGATAATAGGATAACCAGAACCCAGTCCAAAACCAAGCCACTTGCTCTTCCTTTATCTATTAAATAGCTCACTTTTTAGAGTCTGACAGCTTCTGACGAACCTTAATCACTCACTTGCTTGTTTGCTACCTATTTCTGCCCTTTAGCCCCTCTGGTATCTGCCAGCTATCACTGCCAGCTATCCTATCTCCACAAAACACTAGCAAAGAAATCACCTCCTTCGTCACCCTGACTTTATGCAACTGAATCACCACCCTGGTTCTTCTTCTCTAATCACATCAAGATTAAACTCTTTTTTTCCTTCAAGGCCTTAAGTACCTCTGCACTCATCCACATTTCTTACCCAGGTTCACTTAACATCCCATGTCAGCTATTTTGGCAGTAAGGTCAGCCTGTTTATTTCTTACATAATAGTTTTCCAGTCCTTTCATGTGCTATCTCTCCTGCACACAGTTCTCACAATATTTATGTTCAGGCTACCCATATGACATCAACACCACAGATCAAACACGGTCATTTTGATTCAGTCATTTCAATCAATATCTCTTAGTTGACTAATCATATGACCTGGTAATGTGTTATCTTGGCTTACTATCCGTTTATCAATCTGTCAAAAGGCTTTGGTCAGGAAAAAAAAAAAAAAGAGGATGTGTGTGATAAGAGCTGGTAGTTCCAGGCAGAGGGACAAGCATGATTACCACCAAGGACTGATGAATGCAGGAGACATGGTTTCACAAGTTCTCTGCCCTTCCATCTGGGCATGGCTGAGTGCAAGGAGACTTTGCCAGGATCTCCGTGTACTTATGCCAGGCTGGCTTTCTACGTTTGTGCAGTTTTTTTAAATAAGAATTACATTTCAGAGACTTGTTTCCCACATTTTATATATACTACAATAATAATAATAAACAGGTGATAGATAGGTATGTTATGTCTTTTTTAAAGGTAGCCCAGTTCCAATGGAGAAATCAGTGAAGAAATTCCATGGTGGTGAAAGGGGTAAAGTAATTTTGAAAGCAGTAGAGCTGAAATAATTTACCGCAACGGAGAACACAGTCACTACTTTCCATTTTGAGAATACTGAGAAAAAGGCATTTCAGAAATACATATATATCCATGTTTTTATATATATCTGTTTAATCCATTGCCGATTTCATTCTATGAGCCTACAAATAAAAGCCAAGATGTGCTAACTCCTGAATGGTTAAATATTTCTTTCTGACTTGACTGGACAGAATTTAAGCATAATCTCTTCATGATTATGAATCACGGTTATTATCTGAAGTACAGATGTTCCAGGGAGATTCTCATTTCACTTTACACCAAATATTTCATGGAGCAGTCTACCTGTGAACATATTTTGTGCTTACTCAAGCACTTAAAGTGGAAGCTAACCCTTGGAATTAGTGAAAGCTGAGCTGACAAGCTAGATCTGAGCAGAAGTGACTCTTCTTGCCACCTGGAATAAACTTTTTTTTCTCCAGTGTATGAAGGGAAACCTGAATGTTCTCCTAAGAGTTTTCTAAAATGCTTAAATGTTGAACAAGAAATAATGTAAGCAGTATTAATAGAAGTGGAGTCTACTGTTTTTTTCTTATTTCTTAAGTAGAAATAAGAGAGACTTTAATTTGGAAATTTAACATGGAGAAGAACAAGAGATGATTAAGGAGAATTACTGTACACAGGCATAGCATAAAGAGATTCCACGTGTTGCCAGAAAATTGTGAAATATTTTAGCCTGATCAGATGAGAAAAATCTGCTATGGTATTAATTTGTAACAGTAGTTCTGGATAACCCAAACTAAATTGCATAAGTAAAGACTAAATATATTTAGTAGGAAGGACTGTAGAAAATGAGTGTAGTCCCAAAAAACCATTCTGGTTTTAAGCCAGAGTCATGACAGGCCATGATGATATTCCTTCACACATAATCCCCGGTAATTTCAGTGAATATAATGTTAAAAATAATTTGATGGACTGACCAGTGAAATATTCCAGACATCATTATTTTGTCATTAGACTTGAACTCCCATGACTATAATATAATATTCAAGGGCCACCTATTCCAAGCATCCCAACAATGAGGAATTCAAGCAAAAACATCAGGAGGCTTGTCTGGATGAGCCATGGGTTCTGAGGGAATGGGCAGAGGAAGTGGCTAAGCCACAATGTCACATTTGAGAAGTAAGTCGTGGCAGTCTGGTGAAGTTGTCAATGACTGTCAAAGGGGCAGCATAACCACTGTTTTTGGAGAAGAATTAAGGAACACTGGGAGAGCTATAGGCCAATCAGTCACACCCCTGTGCCTGGTAACGTCATGGGTCAGAATTCGGTGGGCTCACGGGGCATGTGGATGCACTAATTGTATACAGCCGCCATGTGAATTTCTCTTCTGGATTAAGCAGTCTTATCTGCCAAGTTTCATTCCTGAATGCTTTTTTTCTGCCTTTTGCATTGTAAAAGCACACAATGAATTTCTCCAAATTAGGAAATTGCCCCAGTGTTGTGACTGACAGGGTCAGTTCACCATTCTAGTTCACTGCATGAAAACCCACGTGGTTGCAGGAAGGTGAAGTAGGAGTGGCAGCAACTTTTCTATCAAGACTGCACACTAATTCCACTTCAAAAACTACCCCATAATTTTCCTTTACCATGATTTTCACTACTCCAGCCCTAAAAATAGCTCTAGAGAATTTTCTCAGCAAAAGAAAATTAGAATGTCACCACGCAAACTTGCTGGCTTCCTATTCAAATATGCCAAAAATATGAAATGTATCTGTTTTAGTTATGGAGGTCAACTGCATATTTATACTTCCCTTTAGCACACACAAACTACACAGATTAACAACCAAGTAATGAAATAAGTACGCAAGCAATATAAATGAAAATATTACAAAAAACAACTACTGCAACAACCCACTCTGCCTCCCCAACAATTACAATAGCAGTAGCCACCACAACCTTAGTGCAAGGCAAGTTGGTAGAAAAGGGAATAAGTTACCATAAACTAGCAGTGAGAGCTGGGAGAAGAAAGTTTTACAAGCTCCAGGAGTGTTTAACTGTGAGCCCTTAAATCACACAACTAAGGGACTGCTCTGTTGTGGTGAAAGGTTCTGAACATGTGTGTATCATGCTCAGGAGAGCACATTCAAGCTTCCTAAAACTTCTTTAGTTGCTGCAGGCTATGTGATGCTCACTGTAGCCAACATCTGCCCAACAGCACAACCATAGGAAAGCCACAAATGAATTTCAAATTTGAATAAACATTTGCAGTAAACGCCACAGAACACAGGGGAGTTTGGAGTCAGCTGACACATCTGAACTTCCTGGTTGGTCCAATAGTTGAGTTCAACAAAAACGTGGACAGCAGTCCAAGGCTAGTATAAGTACAGTGCAGATATATAAACAAAATCTGCCTTCTTCCTCTAGTTTCCTCCACCCATTCCTGATTTTGTTTCTCTGATCTCTAGTCAGGACAGAACTTTGTTTTTCTGAGTATAGGTGGAGTCAAATGACTTTTGAGGAGGGGAAGAGGGGATTCTTATAAAATCCGATGCTTACACATCCTGAAGGAGACAGATTGGTTTGTTCAGATAACCAGATGGTAGTTCAGATGAGAAAGATGACCTGGTGGTTTGCAGCACAACTCAAGAACTTACACACTGGGAAGTGAAGGAAGAGCTTCATATCCCATACAAGCCTTGGCTACCTGAATAAGGTAATTTCTTGATGCTATACTTGATTTTTGTTACTTCTAACTGGTTGCTCAGAGCATTCAGCATTATGCTTTGTCAGTAATCTGTTATAGGTCATACTCATTAGACTGACTCCTTCTAAAATGATGCTATGAAGTTAGAAAGGAAAATTTAATAAAGAGTCCCTCCTGAATTTGTGTCTGAGGAGCAATAACTAGTACAACTCTATTGTAGCTGGAGCTCTAGAGACAGGTGAGCATCAGCAGAGCCAGTCTGATTGTTAAATGAAAATCGTGAGGTATCTGAATGTGAACAGTTCCTTGCCTGTGTACCAAGGCACATGTGTGGAGGAAGTTTCAGCATAAATGATAATTGGTTTCCTTGTTTCTTTCCCTCTTTCTTCTAATACAACTGATAAAATAAGACCATGTTATTTAATCTGTTGTTAATTTTTTATAGATCTATTTTGTATTTGGTTTTACATAATTCCTGTTTCAAGGTATCAGCCTTTGGTAAAGTAGTTTTGTGTCTGTGTATATTAAGTATGTTTTTCTTCCTTTTGTCTTTTTTTTTTGGTAAGTCCAAAAACAAAGTAAAGTACAATACTTGTACTGGAAACCCAAACCAAACACCCATTACAAAGTCACTTTTCTTTATCTAAGTGTGGAAAAACTTAATACTTGTCCTTTTTTATCTTCTTGGGGAACCTATATCTGTAAAATGTCACCAGCTCACAAGGAGCCCACTCAGCCTCCATTCAGAGAGAGTGAATACACTTATTTGGGGAGTGTTATGTGTGAGTTGCCTGAAAACAGGAAGTTTAGGATTCATACTAACAACAGTCTTTTCTTGATTCCACCACCAAGTTGTTTTGCAATGTGCAGCAAATGTATTCAACTCATGTGCTCTTTTGTAAAAAGTAAATTAGAACATGTAGCACAAGATAACGAAGTAAAACAAGTATCCATCTTCATGAGTTTGCATTGCACCTTAAAACGCAAGCTGTGAGATAAGCATTTTATAATTCATTTTTATTATAGTCTGATAAGCTTTTGGAATCATTGACATGAATCAAAGCAGAAATAGCTTGGAGAACTTGTAGAGCATGAATAGAGGAACAGCTCCGGTGCCTCAGAGAGTGCCTTTGTTGCTATCCAGGTGCAAAGATAAAGGTTGCACTCTTGCCTGCATGTTCTTGCTGGCAAATTTTGCCATGAGCTTAATAACACTTACTAACAGAGCTCTCTGCCCTTGCTGATGCACACACCAAGCACAGGCATTCCTAGTTTAAGCCCCGGTTTCACAGGACATCTGTTCCAGCTGCCATGAGAAATCTAGGAGGTAGGGGTCAGTGGAATGCTAGACAGGATGCTTATGCTTCCAGGCACAGCTTTACATTTTCGAGGGATCCTGTGTGTGGCCAGGCATAACAGAAAGAGACGTTTCCCTACAGATCTTTCCACCTTTTTATTTAGAAGGTTAGCTCCAGGGATGAGTAAGTGAAGATATTAATTCCTTACTATTTACCATTAGTCAATAGCCAAAAGCAAAAGGAGATCCTATGTAGGTTTCTTCAGCTTAGGTAGTATGCAATTACATCATCTTATAATAAACTNAAGGCTGAATTCTGAGCTGTGACATAAAAGACGAATTTGTCATAAGGAATCTTGCTGTTCATTTAAGTTTTGTGAAGCAGTAGGGCCCAATTTATACTTCTCCTGGGACAGAGTTTGCCTGATGAAAGTGAAGGTGCTGGGTGGTGTCAGGAAGTAGATTTTATCATGCCTGTTTTAGTCTGGGTGCTGCCTGGTAAGTAGCAGGATTTCTTCTATCTGTCTTGTGGCACAAATCTTAACCCCTTGCCCAGGCATGTCCATGCAGAATGCAGAAATATCAGTATCACTCTGCCTAGGCAGGCTCATTTAGCCTGAGTGTTGCATCCTTTTTTATGTGCTTCCAGGCCTCAAACAAAATTATGACCATGCTACTTGAACCCAGCATTGTCAGAAGACATGGCTACAGCTTGGTATAATTTCTGTATTTTCTTACAGTAACTGAGCACTAATGCAAGTATTAATGCTTCCAACTTTACAAAATTTATGACCTTTGAAAATATTAGCTGCATTTGACATCTGAGAAAACAGGCACAGCAAGATCAAACAGCTTGCTTAAGGTCACTCAGAAACTGTGGGAATG
>VYZT01029868.1:17170-51894 GCA_013400735.1 Pomatostomus ruficeps | reverse complement strand
TCAGCCTGAAGAAAAGAAGGCTCTGGTCAGACCTGATTGTGTCCTAGGAGGACTTGCAGGACACAATCAAGTCCTACAAGAGGGCTTATATGAAAAATGGGGATAAACTTTTTAGCAAGGCCTGTTGCTGCAAGACAAGGGATGATGGTTTTAAACTAAAAAAGTGTATAAGTAGACTAGATTTAAGGAAGAAATTTTTTAACATCGAAGTAGTGAAACACTGGAACAAGTTGCCCGAAGTGGTGGTGGATATTCCATCCCTGGAAACATTAAAGGTCAAGTTCGACAGGGCTCTGACCAATATGATGTCATGGAAGATATCCTTTCTCACTTCAAGGGGGGGTTGGACTAGATGACATTTAGAGTTCCCTTCCAACCAAAACCATTCTATCATTCTATAAATCTATGATAATATTGGATCAATAGGATTTACTAGTACAAGATATCATATCTGAGAAGGATAAATATAATTTAAAGTATTTCTTGTCTGCCTCACAGGATTCATGCCTTGATAGTTAATTGTGCCACTAGAATAAGAAACTATATAATGTCTTTTTCTTGGGAAATTATAGTCCCTCAAGTAGAAAATACCCTCCTCGATACTGTGTCTTTTTATTGTTTAGTCAATTAAATAATGTAATGTTTTAATATAACTCCTGTGAATTTTCAGATTTCACCAGTAACACTCCTGTTATCCCCTGAGTCCTGAAAGGTAACCAGAGAAAGATTATTCTTGACTTGGGAGCAGGAGAAAAAGTTGCTTAATGAAGTTTTCAAACTTCATATTTTATTCATATTTACTTCATACCCACAAATCATTTTGATTTTGAATGCATTGAAATACTTCATTAATTAATTCCCTGGTTTTAGATACATTTCATAATGGATAATCTTGTTTTTATACTGAATTCTTAGAATTGTAAATCATCAAAGCCAATACAAAATGTAATACAGTTAACAACAACAATCAAAGCGAAATAAAAAAAAGAAACCTGCATTCTGTGATTGATACTGTAATTTTTTCAACTGAGGCCTCAGGCTCTTTCAATTATACCCCACTCCCCTAGCTTTTCAGCACCCATATTTCAAGAATACAAACGGGGGAGCAGCAAAATTTTCCCACCTCAGGTAGGAGAGCTAGTGAAGTATTTCATATATTCTGTATTCCCAGAAAATCTCTGAACTACTGGCAAAGTTCCACAGCCACAAATTGGTAGCACCATCTCCGCAAACTTGTATGTGAAGGACAAGAGGACCGGAAGAGAGCAAATTTGATCCTGCATTTCAGGCTCAGTACATGGGTAATGTTCTTTCCTCTACAGCCCCTATCAACTTGTGTTGAAAAGGTCATGGTTTGCCTGAAGGAAGGAAGTTTTTTACTGTTTGCCAGCACCTGCAAGAGCCAGCCCTTTCAAGAACAGACTGTGCTGTGTAAAGCTGTGGAGAAACACCTGATGATATCCACAGAAAAATCCACCCAGCCCTTCCTCAGAGAATGGAGCATATGATCCTGTAAGAAGAGCCCACTGAAGATGCCTTAAATTGAATTCCCACCAAGAAGGACAGAGAAGTGAGGGAAGAAAGAGATCATGCTAGAAGTATTTGTGGAATCGTCTCTCATGCTAAATGCATTAATTATCCATCTTTACTATTAGTCCTTAACCACTAGAACAAAATGTTCCTTTAAAACAATGAATAAGAGAACAAAAAAAGACAAATCAATTTATTCCCATGACAGTATGACAGAGATTTTGTAAACTACATTTGAAACCCCAACAGCAATTTCATATTTCAAATGCCGCAGCTGTCCTGTCAGCAGCGCATAACTTCCTATTATTAATATACATTGGCAGATTGGGAAACAAAACTCAAACATTTTCTTACAAAACTCTTACAACTTTCAGAAATCAAAGGTATAAGCAGGTAAAGATGCCAAAATCTTTCACATTTTTTATGATGGAGTCCACAACAAAATAAGGTATTCTTAATTTTTTGTAAAAATATAAAAATATTGTATTGTATTCTGTACAGGAAGAGTGAGTGAAGATTCATTGGCAAGATGTTTCTGATCCTTAATAATTACAGTTATTCACTCTGTGTACAACTAGACCATTAACAGGGATTTTTGCCTGCCTCTTATTTTGATGCACCAACAAACATACCCATTTAATTTCATTTCACTTCCATGACTTTGAGGTAAGCTACATTCCCCACTAGTGTATTTTTTACTTCCTTCAACTTCATTACATTGGAGAAGTAGTAGAAACAAAGTCTGTCATTTCACTGGTGCATCTGTAGTTGTTTTAGAGGTGTCAAACAACATCAGGCTCAGGCATTTCTGTTCTTCCAAATATTTCCCACCCGTGACCTGGAACTATTGCCTACATGCTGAATCCTTGTCTCATCCTCTGGCTAATAGAAAACCAGTTGCTGCAGCATGTGGCTGCTCACACTCTTCTCTCTGTCTGCTGACAGAAACTTGCGAAGAGTTCAATGGGATGGGTTAGAGTTCCTACATCTGGAAATCTAGAGCTGGTCACATCTGATGGTGTCAAAATTATTAAGAAGCTGAACGCATGATCAATGTAGGATTGCACTGTCCTCCTTTTATCAGTGATGTTACACATGGTTGTGATTAGGTCATATGCGCCTTTCTTCTCTCTGAATCCGCCCTTTAACTTCATGCGATCCTTCATCATCTGGACAAGGACTTTGTTCTTAGGCAGAATCTGGAAGATGTTATGACTGTAATAACACTTTGTTATGCTGTCTTTTCTTTGTTGAGGGCAAAAAAGATTACCTTTGTCCCCTTATTTCTCTGACTATCCTGACATCAGTGCAAATTTCTCACATGAGATCAGCTCTGATCACTAATTGCTTGTATCAGTTCTCGTAACACATTAGCTACTGCTGTTCCTCTTTTTAAGGATAAGCACATACTTGGTTCCCCTTACTGAGCTAATAGCTTTCACTCTGTTGTCTTTTTGTCATCATCCTATATGGTGAATAGCTCTGATGAAGGATGTGGACTGATGCATTCAGCAAGATGTTTAATATTAGTAACTTTAAACACTGAGACCTCCTAAGGCCTAAAACCTGCCACAGATATGCCAATTACCTGGTTCACCATATTCACATAATGAGAAACCATTACAAAAAATTGTCTTAACACATTATTTTTGATAGCAAAAATGAAAAGAAGTTGTATGACAATTGATAGGTAAATGTAATTATCAAAAAAGTGCATTATTTCCATTATTAAATTATGGACTGGATTCTGAACCATCCTATTAATTGGTTGGTTATGACATTGTCACTCCAGTAAGCAGGAAAAATAACCCTTCAAAGTGGTGAAATGAGAGAAAGCTGCATGTAGGTGTTATTTTTCCAAGGAGCTGAGCTGTCATTATGGCCTTCTGGTATGGTTATATAGTATAGTATAGTATCTTGTATTATTCTAAACTTGGTGTGGAGAGATGGCTGGGAGTAAAATTAGAGGAAACTGAGATGTTATATTCATATCCTAGCAGAAGTTATAGTGATACAGGAATTATAGGATAAAATGCAGCTACTACTCCCTGGAGGGAGTGTGGTTGGTGTGCTCGAAACATATTCTACGAAGATTCCCCATGCACACAATCTGCAACTCCAAACACCTGCTCAGTGGGAAGGAATGGAGGGTGGAGCAGAGTGGAAGCACCGTGGCCAGGCTCTGTTGTAATCCTTGCAGGGAGGGGAACTCGATGGGACTTTGCAGCTGATAAACCACATAGCACCTGTCAAACAAGGAAGATAGGAGGCATCTCGCTGCTGAGCCAACAACTGTGAAGAAATCACTTTCCTCAGACAAACTTTGTTCATTATAACCTAATTGCAATATTAATACACTTCCATCCATCCCAAAGTCACCCACCTCCAAGGTACAACCGCTCTTCACTGAGCATGTGCTCTATGTTTTATTAACTGTATCTTTAAGAGTGAAGCATGAGAATTTTACCAAAACATAAAAAAATAGTATAAAAGGAAATTGATAATGGGGAAAAGTTAGGGAAGACTCTATTGTAACTACTGGGATCAGTCAATGGGCTGAACCTCTTTTCTCCTCCACAGACATGCCTATTGGGTAAGAACCACTCAATGCACACTGAATACTTTTATTGGATATTAGAACTTGTCTGTGCATTGCTTTGAATACATTTTGCAGTCAGATACTATTACAGGCAATTCTCTAACCATAACCTGTCACAATGTTATACTAATAAAGAGTATTACTGTGTAAAAGGTTAGTGTGAGCCCTTCACAGTCATTACCAGATGCCAGCACTGGGCAACATATCCAAATAAAGTGGGAAGACCCACTGAGGGGTCTCCCTTATGCTGTTAGTGTGTGCCCCCAAACAAATCAGTTGAACCACCCCTGGATCCAGGGGACTGCTCAGTGAAGGATCCCCATAACAGGACGCTGACAGACTGGTCAGGCACAAGGGTCTCAGCTTTCCTGGGGTACTGTCAGACAAATCAAATACCAAGAGTCAAGGAAATCTTTCCTTTGTATGTGACATCTGGTTAGAAGAATACTTCTGACTATTGATTCAAGTAATTCATCTGTGTTTTTAGATAGTTCTTTGCAGGTATACCTCAAATTTGTGGTTTTCACCTAGCTGCCACGACTGAGTAATTATGGTACAAGAACAACACTACTCCTAGCAGGAGCCCTAGTTTGTGAATTGTCAACATTTCCTTGAAGTGGTGTCAGTAGTGATGCAAAAAACCAAACAAATGTTCAATAAATATTATTTTATTCTGTACTTTCAAGCAAGTAGAGCATTGTATTTGCATTCTTTATGAATGATGAACTACGTTCTAATCCACTAGTAAATGAAGAAATATGTCTAGCAGGAATAAACATTTTAAGCAATCCAACCTAAATTACATAAAAACAGAGGTATTTCTTTGGGTACTTTTTAAAGCTATCCTGTTGCACTCATAGTCCAAATATATTAATTTGTAATTAATCTTGGAATACCAGGAAAACTTCACAGGTCTGGAAGACCCTTACACTGAAGAGAACAAAAAAAGAATAACTGGATGTGAGTTGAATTCAGAAACAATTAAAATGAGAACTTTGGCTGAAAGGTTTAACATTGAGGTTAATTAACTGTAAAGTGATATGGTAGAAAGGGAATGGCTTTGGTGAGAGCAATAAAACAAAATCCCAATCAGAGGCAGCCATTGGTGGTGTTGCCAGTTTCTCTCTCCCTCACAGCTGGCTGCCTGCACTTCAAAGTCCAGCTGTCCTCCTGGCTTGCACTAACATAGGTAGAGAATGATCCACCCAACATATATCTTCAGGTCTTTCCTGTAGATATGCTTTTCTTAAGCATGATTGTTTGGATTCATTATAGGTGTAACTGAAAAAAAGTTTAAAGGGATGTGATATATGAGAAGTCATATTAGATGATTTAATAGTCTCTATTTAAACTTGATGTTACTAGACTATGATTGTTTTCTTATGACCCATGTGGAAAGAATTTAGTCTATTTCTACAAACTGCAAGTATCTCCTCTGGATCCTCCAAGACATATTCACCACCTTCCACTGGAACATTCTAGGCCATTGAAGTCTTGTATTTTCTTGCTAGAAGGTATTTATAGACTAACAAATGCACCTGCAGAAGAAGAACTCGCTAAAAATAGATTAAGCATAACAGTTATTAATATGTCTGTGTGAAACTTGAGCAACCCTTTAGAATAATGGTACCCATATGTCATCATAAATACACTATTTTCAGATTTTTGAATTCTTATTTACAGCTGTATTCATCTAACAGGAAATAAGAGGGTGAAGAAAGAGGTCTTCCTCACAGACAAGAACTAGAGCAGTCAGATACTCCTGTGCCCTTACCAGGGCTTTTACATGGAGGAGGTCAAATGTTCTTCAGCCAGATGTAACTTTCTTCCCGCTGTAGGGCTTGGACTACACCATGCTCTGAGAAAAAATCCCTAGCAAAGTGGAAATGCTTTTCATGGAAGGAACAAAGGAAAGGTGAAGATGACCGGCTGACTGTGAGCTACATGTGTGATTCTGAGAGGAGGCAGAACTTCCCGAGATCTGTTAACTGTCCCTTTAGTGGTTGCTTTATTGTCAAAGTGAAGAGGATAATCTGTGGAAAATTTTGCAGAGAACTACAAGGGTTACTCTCACCTCCTGCCTGACTGTTCCTGTGAATTTTTGCATAGTGAATTGTGACAGAGTAAACTGGGATGAGCTCTCTACATATTACTCCAGTTATCCACTAATACTTCCAAAAATTGCCTAGATTGAGAGAGGCTGGAGAGAAAGGATGGGGCAAGCACCTGCCATACTTCAAGATCCAGCTTTTTCTAAGAGGAAGAAACACAATTTAAAAAAAAAAACCAAAAACAAAAACAAACAAAAACTGCATATTAATGAATGTCCAAGAAGAAACTTGTAACTGGTATATAAATACCTTATCAAAATAAGATCCCCAGAAGAGCAGAGTTTGGGAATGTGTCCCTAGAACTGTTGTTTGCTGAAGTAATAGGAGAACCTATGAGAAAAATGAAAAGAGTGTAAGCTACATGTTGATTGTCCTCTTTTAAGAGGTTTGAAAATTTTTTTTGAATATTTGTAGCATTAGACAATATGTTAGATTCACTCATGCAATGTAAGTAACCTGGGGAACATGGAAATATTACACTTCCATTTGAAAGTAAAAAAAAAATATTTAACTGAGAGAGTATCGTTTTTATCTATATGAAAATACAGTTTAGTAGTGTTACCAATCAGCAAAGGACTAGCAAATTATTTACTTGTGATGAATTTATGTGTTGTTCATAGTTCCTTATCAAACTAAATTTCAGGCCACATCAATTTGTTATTACAGTATTCCCTCTATATGATAACTTCTTGAAAAATTGGTTTCTGGTCATTTAGAGCATACTGTATTACATGTGACAAAAACAATTCATGGCATAGTTTTCAATACTTTTCCCAAAGCTTCTGAAAATGTAATGCTCTGGATTCACTTCTGCAGCTGCTCAGAAAACAACCCAGGCAAATCTGTGAGAAAAATCTTATAATCTAAAGTGAATAATGACTCTTTCATCAACATAAATACCTCTGTATGTTAAAAGAAATGAAAAAGCATAAACTAATTTGTACTATTCCCAAAAAATATTTCTCTAATTTTCTGGTAGTGTAATTGATTAGAACCAATTTTAAAAACCTTTTTAAGTATTCTGAGTTTATGGAGTGTGATTTACAGCTACTCCTGTCTGCAGAGACCAACTTATATGGAGCTGAAGTACTTGGTTTAATAAAAAACTATTGCTCATGTGAAGCAAAAGAAAGCATGAAGATGTTTAAAGGTTTTAATGGTTTTCCTTAACGTAGTAATAAATCAAACACAAAAAAATATAAATATGTTTGCAAACAGATAGCAAAGATTTGTTAAAAACATGACATTTTTCTGTTTAGAACTACAAGTGTTACAAACTGTTCACCTTTTACTAAGCGTTCAGAATTATTTCCTGAACTCACCAGCCTTGTATATTTTAAACTTTTATGAAATACAATCGTTTTTCCCTATTAATTTAAGAAACCTTATTCATATGTTTTGTTCAATTAATTATTTTTTGTACATTTAAGTAGAATAACTTTTTTTCATTAAATTATTGTTTCCATGATTTAGCAAGATTCTTGAACTTTCATTACTATTATGAAAGTAATGCTTAGATTTTTGTCACGATTTTTCTCAGTCATATTTATGAAAAAATGGTGAACTATTTGGCACAGTATACAAATCAAAGAACTCCATAACCATGTAATTTTCTCAAATTTATTGCTTACTTATTGGTGTTTGAACAAACCTTGGCAATCATTCCATAAATTACTTCCTCATATTGTCTGGAGTATTTTTAGGGACTGTAACAATTAAGCACATGTTGGGGTTTATTTTTAATATTTTGGGTTTAATTCAAACTTACTTGTTCATGATTAAATTGCTTTCTACTTACAATATTCTCCTTTAAAAAAATCCACTATGCAATGAATTTTATTCTGTTATCCCGTTTCTACTTAAACTAAATTATTTGAAGCTGATATTCACAAATTGATAAAATGTGGTAGTTTGTGATAGTAAGTTCTTATTAATATGCATTTGAGATAACTATGCTATTAATGAAGAGGAGAGCCATGAAATAACTATGTAAGACAACTAAACCGAATGAAATAAATATTCTTTATGATACTACTTCCTTTTTGAGGAGCTGAGGGTGTCATTGGCCAGTTTGCAAGGAAAATGTATGGGGAAATTTCTCATCTAACTGAACAGGAACAAAAGATAACAATTGCACGGCTACTTATTTTAGGTAACTTGAATTCCCTGAAATTAGCAGAAGCTTGTGACATTTCTCTATTTTGTTCCACCAGAAGCCTCAGCCCAAAACCCAAAGCACGCTTTAGTTCAGGGAGAGAAATATCAAGTAATACCTTTCTACAAAAAGAACTGAATTGTCATTGTACGAGTCCTTTAATTCTCTGTATATTTTATATGTTCTCACTGCTCTGCTAGTCCTTGACTGAGGCATTCTGTTTTCCTTCCTGTCTTTGATTATTTGCTTTTTTTTTCTGTCATATTGTGTGTAGTAATATGCATATCATTTTTACTGTTGCTTTTTAAATTTTTCCTTAGGCTACATTGTGTCTTTAAGCAACGAAACTGCTTTCTTCAATTATATGTCCTAAAGAACAAGTAAATTTCTTTGTAACAAGTAAATTTCTTTTAAACAGTTTACAGGTTCCATTTCCATTTTTCCCAGATGTCTAAAATGTTTCTGAGCAAAGTTTCTGTCCTTGACAAGCTATCCTTTTCAAAATCCCAAATGTATATAATAAACACATAGTTATACTCTATTTGCACACATGCTCATATACTGAGTGGAATATGAAATAGACACAGATTTTAACTGCCGTCTTTATGTTTCAGGAGCAATTAACAGCCCGAGATAATTTTTTTTGAGAATTATAGAATATGCTGAGTTGGAAGAGATTTATCAGGATCATCAAGTCCAACTCCTGGCCTTACACAGGACACCCCAAGAGTCACACCATGTGTCTGTAAGCATTGTCCAAGCACTCCTTGAGCTCTGTCAGGCTGGTGCTGTGACCACTTCCTCGGGGAGCCTGTTCCAGTGCCCAACCACCCTCTGGGTGAAGAACCTTTTTCCTGATATCCAACCTAAACCTCCCCTGACACAACTTCAGGCCATTCCCTTGGGTCCTGTCACTCTAGTCATGAGAGTGAAGATTGGTCCTGCCCCTCCACTTCTCCTAATAAGGATGCTGAAGACCACAGTGAGGTCTCCCCTCAGTCTCCTCCAGGCTGAAGAGACCAAGTGACCTCAGGCCCTCCTCATTCAGCTTCCCCTCAAGGCCCTTCCCCATCTTCGTTGCTCTCCTTTGGACACTCTTTAACAGCTTTATGTCCTTATATTGTGGCACCCAAAACTGCCCCCAGCACTCGATGTGAGGGTGTCCCAGTGCAGAGCAGAGCAGGACAATCCCCTCCCTTGCCCGGCTGGCGATGCTGTGCCTGTTGCACCCCAGGACACACGTGGCCCTGCTGGCTGCCCAGGCACTGCTGACTCAAGGTCAACTTTCCCTTGACCAGGACCTTCTGGTGCATATTTACATGAGAGCTTAACTCAGAAAGTGGACAGTCATCATGTGCATGACATCATATTGTGTTTGAGAAGCTGAAGCTTACATCAAGCATAATGAACTTCTCCAAACTTTTTGTAGGGGAAAAAATGTGTGGCTTCCAACTAAATTGTGTAACTTAGAAAGTTGTTGTTTTGTGCATTTTTTTTTAATGTCTGCTAAAATAGAGGGCTTGATTGCCTCTATATTTACTTTTGTTCAAATCAGAAAGTAGCATAAATCCAGGGGTACTACACTGCGTAATGGGCTTTCTAATCAAGCCCCTGCTTGGTTACTGCATCCCGCTCTGTGTCCCTGGAGATGGGAGTTACTGGTGCACGATATACAGTGAAAAAACATCATTATAATGCTTCAGATTTTATTCTCAGTTTAATTGCTTGAGTTTGTGTACCTGTCACTTGCCACTGCACAGAGGCATTCCTGGTTTTTGGGCCTGGAGTTGAAATTTGTCTTTTAGTGAACAATAAAGACCTGCAAACTGCACAAAATAAGTTGTATCTCATTAAATGACCCAGAAGACTTTCACAGTCCATAGTGGAACACTGTTTCTTCTGGTTTTATCCCAAAAATAAAACATATTTATTAAAAAGCAGATTCCTATGCATTGTAAAGTTTCAAAGATGGAAGACGGTTCTTTTAAATGAACATGTTTCCAAGGGTAGAATAAAGTAGATCAAAATTCAGCCTCTGCCCACAAAATGTTCAGAGTTCTCTTTCTCTCTGCAACCTTTTCCTTGTCCTCCAGGGATATCTCAGATTCAGCATAAAGTATTGATATTTTACAATAGAGAAGTAAAAAGTCATAATCCTTAAATTTTCTATCAAAGATGTTGTGCAGAATAAGTCCTAGAATGCTAAAAAGAAAGGTAAGGATTTTTTTTCTTAAATAGAGATGGAAAAGAAAAATCATCAATTTGCAAAAAATGAAAAAAAGGGAAAGACATTTCTGTCACTCAAAAAAAAGTAATATTGTGGTGAGGTATTCTTTAAATTGACCACTTAACTTCCCTTAATTTGGTCAAGGTAGTGTTAAAATCATCTCTTCAGACTTCCTGTAAAAGCAAGAATTGGTTTCAGTTATTTAAGTTGAAATATCTATACTACTTGCTTGGAATAGTAATGGAGGATGTCAAAGGGCATTCTTAAAGCTCAAACAAGCGTTAATAACACCTTCAATATTCTTGCACACAGATTTAAAGTCTTCGTTTGAAATCTTTATGGAAGCCAGAAAACTTGGTCTTGGAACCATTCTTACTCAGACCCTGGAGGGTGAAGAGAAGATCATTACACATATTCCCAGTCTGCTGACTTAAGTGGAATGAAATTATGTAGTCTTTAAAGCAATAGAAGCACCATTTACAGTCAGGGCCCTGCAGCACTGTGACCTTCTTTCTCTAAGCTGTAGTTATTGGCAATGCCAGTATGAGACCCACAGCTCAGACTCCACCTTCTCTCCTCATTACAAATGACCTTCCTTGTAGTCCTGGGCCCTCCATGTTTTTGATAGAGGTGCCACACAGCCAACTGCACAGTGCGAGGAAGAAAGAAGAAGAATACACCACATTTTGCAGAAGGTGTATTTAAAAGTCACCCCCACATGTCAGTCAGAGTAAAGCAGACATTTCTTGTTCTGTGCCAAACCCATATACAACACCCTGAGCAGCTTACCGCAAAAATATTTCCAGTTTAAAATATTAGGAAAATAAAGACTTGAGACTAGCAATTTATTTCCTTTAATGTTATAAAAAACCCTTTTTTTTTTCTGTGAAACTACTCATTTTAGCTGTTGTTCATTCATCAGTGTCTCTGGTGTTTAAATATGGATGAAGCTCTTCTTTCATCTTGTGAGTTAAATTTCAGATGCATAAACAGGACAGTGAGAAAATTCTGTTTTCCAAAAACTGGCTATGAGATTGTGTTTCCAGGGGTTTTAGTCTTAGACCTTTCTCAAACTGCAAAATCAGATAATCCACCTACCCCTAAAAAAAAGCCCCCTGATGAGAAAGACTTTGTGATTACCCTCATATAGGCAAAATTTACTCATAATAGTCTGGTGACACCTACTAAATCACAAGGCAGGCTTTGACTTTTTTTTTTTTTTTTTTAATTAGGCTGGCATTTTTAGAATTTCTAGTAGCTTCAGGGTTTTTCTTTTTGTTTGCCAACCAAAGGCACCTCAACCAAATTATCTACAGTGTCAGGCAGGTAGGATTTGAGCTGGCATTAACAGGAGATGTAGATCTTCCAGACCTTCAAATTCAATCTTGCACTGATGTTTTCAAACTTTAAAAACGTGACCACACTTTTGAAAAATTTTGTTTCTATTTACAATTATATGGTAATGAAAGTGAGCTCTGCAAAATGTAAATTGACAGGATACTGAAGATCTTACAGCCAGATAGGTCCACTAGCTCTTTAAGAAATCACCTGTCTTAGGCTGAAATCTCTGATTATGGACTGTTATAAAAATTACTGTTAGACTAACTAGAAATCAAGCAGCTAACAAGACCTTAGAGGTGTTCAGGGGCTGTGCAGAGACCCCACAACAGAGACTGAAGCAAGTACAATATATACAATATGAATTACGGGGAGATCACATTACATGGGTGTTTTGAAGCATTCTCAATTCACGTTAAGCCTTAGGGTTTAAAAACCTTGGGATGAGATTTCTATCACCTAACTTCATGCAATGCACATTTTCTAACGTTTAATTATACTAGGAGTATAGTCTGTACCATAGCATCTTTCCCCAGTAATGCTAACTTCTCACCAGCTTACTTGTACCTTAGAACAGCAATTTCCTATTATGATTTCTTATGTCTCAAAGAACGGTGTAGAATGGTGTTTTGGTATTAGCTAAGAAGAAGTGTATGAGAAAAATTTCAATTGAGTAAGTCCAGTTTCCATTTGCTGAATATCAACTCTGAGATGCTCTGTTTCCAATTACATCTGTCCTTGATAGCACATCATAAACAAATGGTGTGTACTCGTGAGTATCTGTAGTCATTTGTATATATGTATATATGATATCAGACAACAGCAACCATTTCAATGTTGTTTTGTAATTGCAGCACGGAATTTATTTTATAAAATAAATCTGAGAGTTATAGCTTAAATAAAATAGACCTATTTTCATACGTAATGCCTTTGCTTGTACATATAGGAAAAAACCAGTGAATATTCCTTTAATGTTAATTTGAAACTATTGAATGTCTTGTTATATACTTCCAGAGTTAAATATTCTAATATTGTGCTAATAATACACCCCAAGATCCATATCTTCTGATTGTATTGAAGTTTTCTCTTCAGTTATTTCCCTTAAGAAAGCCTGGAGCCTCTAATATAAGAGATGCTTTTAAAGGATGCATATAGAATGAGGGAATCTCAAATACTTAATGCCAGAAAGAGGACCTTAATTCAGCTTGGGATGAGTGTCTTCTGTCTTAGGAAAAAAAAAGGTTCTGAAATTTCCCAGGTTTTAATAACAGTGCTCAAACTTGCAAGACAAGGCTAAGGAATCCAAACACCTTAATCATGAACTGTTATAGTTATCTGTAGAAGATGAGCTTGAAGGAATAGGAGCACTTACTGTAGAAACTGTGGTTATATTTCATTTTCTGAAATCTCCTGATGTCCAGTTGGTGGGGGTGGAAAGGAGACCTTGTACAGCAATAGTGCACAAGGAAAGCAATGTGTTTGCTAAGCTGATCAATACCATGATTAACTTGGCCAAGCGAAAGACTGATCAATCTTATTATTGATCAGCTTAGCAAACATATTAGTGTGCCTGTGGAGTAAGGCTGCACTGTGTCTATTAGTGTTTCATCAGGATATACACGTATCCAGGTATTCAAATAAATTTGCAACAGATGCATACTGTCTGTCCAGAACCCAAGCAGAGAGAAATTGATCACAGCCTCTTGAACAGAAGGCAGAAAACTGGCATTAGATTTATATTTTCAAAAAAGTACATTATTTAAATATAGAATGCAAAATAAATCTTCCCTTATCACATTTTACTGAGTCTCTATGACAGATCACTGTATTTCTTAAAGCCATTCAGTTCCTATTTTGACTTTTTTGAAAACATAATGTTCTAGTTCAACAAAGACACACAAAATAGTTCTCCTGTAATGCTCCCTGAACTCTGGAACATGTCAGATTTTTTTCCAATGGTGATGTGGCCTTAAAAGTCATCCTTTAAAAACTGATGTAGCCTATGAATAAAAAAAAATTGAACCGGGTTTGTATAAGCAGGGTGGTATTATCCAGCTGGATTCAGATCTAATCAATCAGCTCTTGTTCAAGGTTAGATGTCTGTGACAATTCATTTTTTAAAGCAACTTGAGCATTTGTTTGTTTGC
This sequence comes from Pomatostomus ruficeps, assembly GCA_013400735.1. NCBI lineage: Eukaryota > Metazoa > Chordata > Aves > Passeriformes > Timaliidae > Pomatostomus > Pomatostomus ruficeps. The sequence goes on along the minus strand of VYZT01029868.1, from coordinate 37,787 downwards.
TGCTAAAAAAAAAAAGGTACTCCAAAAGGTTTGTGTCTCAGAACTTAAATTTTAAAGACATTGTAGAAACATTTATATATATTTCCATAACTGAAAGAATTTATAGTTTTAGACATGCTACCTACCCTACTGATTATGATTCTTTTCTGTTATCTGTCTCTGTCTTTCAATTTGTCTGTCACTTCCTGTATAAATTCAGTCTACATGGTACATGTCTGGATCCATTAAAATTAATTAAAGAGTGAAATTTTCTTTCAACATCTTATTTATAAGATGAACTTAAAGTAACTCAGAAAGTTGCCACATTTTCCTAACTCTCTGTTCTTTGCTTCTTTTCAACGGTTACCAAATATTATGTCCAGGACTAGTTTTTGGAAGATACATACAGACTTGCAGGGTAGCTGAGGCTTAGTTATGGCATTTCAAGTCACACTCCTCTAAACATCTGAGGGCAGGGTAGGATCCTTGGGTTTGTAACACCACGATTATTACAATTAGTAGCAACGTTTGGATACTCACACAGGACCTGAAAATGTGAAGTCATTGGTGCTAATGCAGAACAAATAATGATTTCAACTTGCAAATCCCAGAGTGAAGATTCCTGGCAACAGGATGACTACAAAGTAGGAGTGCAATACCCATAATGCCACAAGAACTCATGACAAAAGTGCAGCCAAAAAATGAAAGATGATGATTACAAGATGTATCCAGGCTAGGTAGTAGACACAGCAGTACAATATATCACCTGCTAGTCAGTCTTTCTGGGCAAATATGAACTAACGTTTGGCTAAATTCTAACAAGGCACTTACCTCAGCTGTTTTCTGTAGGACTGTATGAGGTACCATAATCACCTTTACAGAGGACAGAAAAGGGGAAAGGCACAAATGCCTCCTGAGGTATGTATTTTATTGCTTGCTCTTACCAGATTGTGCCATTGTGTATGAAAACAAAAATTACTGTCTTCAAAGAAGTCACTTCACATTTTTGCTGTGTGAGCCTTTAAATATCTGCATCAGAGAGCATAGCTATTTTACCACTTACAGTTTCTATTATGGGTATATACTAATTCCCTTTACATGTTAGAGATAGTTTTTTCTGATAATGATATTTATTGGTCTATAATCTGGAATTTCAAGACCTTATTTAGAGGGTTGTGGAAACATATTTTAAAGCCTTTCTTTTCAGTTCCACTGTCCCTCATAAGTGTTATTTACATTTACATGTACTCAACTCATGTGTACTCAACAGCCCATCCACATTTCCATTATTTCTTTCCAGCTGGTACTTTATTTCAACTTCTTTAAAGTCAGAGTGTGGCAGACTTGCCATCCATCATTGTCTAAAAGCTCTTAATTTAGCTACGGAGAGTGTGAAAGCAGGTTAGAATGCTGTACTAAGTCACAAATATAGGATCAGACAAGGCTTTGCTAAGTCTCTCAGTAATTATTAGAGCTCTTTGAAACCTGCTGGCTTCAGTTTGAATGAGTTCAGGTGAAAATTACTGGTGCTCGGTTTGTACTTTTCGAGACCTCTAGCTTTCACATTGCATTCTGAATTAATGGGAAACCAAAAATTCAGCTGAGGTGCTTTGAATGCCTGAAAGAGTTTCATATTGTTGCACAACATTCCCATGTCTCTCAGCCTCAGAACAGATAAAAGCCATTGACAGAAGCAGCAGCAGAAATTAAGAAATTGCTATGATTCTCAAAACCTTAAATGGCAGGAACAGGAAAAGAAGCCACCTGGTCATGAAGAGCTATCTTATCTAAACAAGATCACAGGAAAGATAGTACCCATATGGTACTGGAGGTTCAGCCACAGAGCAGCAAAGAATATCATAAAATGCTCTCCACTCCTCCTGAAGAAGTCTCCTTATGCACTCTTGCAAACACCCACTAAGAGACTTACTGTGATGTTTTTGCCAGGAAGTGAAAGACAGTTTTTTGATCATGAAGAACACAAGTTAAAAGACATCCAACTCAGATTTGAATGCCTGAAGTCTGCTGTACTAGAAGCCTGTCCTATTCCTCCTCTCATGCTGATCCTTTGCTTATCCTACTTGCTAAAAGTGCCTGTGACAGTGGAAAGCCAAAGACAGTTTCCCAGATATGTGAGAGTAATGCTAACTTAGTGAACATTTTTCAGGTTTTTTTAATGGTGCTTTGGTTTTGGTTTGTTTGGTTGTTTGGTTTTTTTTTTCTGGTATAGCCTGTACCTTGTTAATTTTATTTTACTTGGAAGAAGATATAACATTTTTGTCATATTCATGGACCACTTTAAATATAATGGCATTACATCAAATACACTGCCACATAAAGGTTGACTAGAACTGTGACATTTTTTCTCATCATATGACAGACATGAAATCCAGTTCTTGAAGGTTGTCAGCAGGCATGTTTCCATGGATGGATAAAAAGAGAACCAGCCTCAATCTGCCTGTTTTCAGCCCGGCCAGGCAAAAGTTCACTCTGATCCAGAACAGAAGCATTAGCACAGAGCAGTCTAAGCCATATGCCTCATCTTTCAGCAGAGTATATTAGCTCAGATCCAGCAACTCATGAAAGCATCTGTAAGTCATACTAAATTCAGTGGATAGATTCAGATGATTTTTTTCCATTAAGACATTAAAGTGTTTGGGCCTTATTTAACTGTTCCATTCTCTACAATTTTTATGGCTTCTCTCATCAAGGGGTTTTTTGAGGGCTTTTTCCTTATTGAGGTCCAATTTGCCATTGACATGGTCTGGCAAGAGACAACAGAATAGTAAGGACTGGTATTGAATTACATTGCTAAGCATCTTCACCGAGTAGAAAATGGATGTCAAAAGCTCACACAAACAGTTACTGAGATCAGTACTAAATGAGTCATATTTTTACTTATCTACATTTTTTTCTTAAAGCAGTAAAAATTATGTTGGAGACTGGTTTTACGGGAACATCATAATATGAGTCAAACCTCGGTGGCAACCTTTAGTAATATTGATCTCCAGATGCTTTTCTGATCTTTTCTAAAGGTTTATCCAGGTGATGACAAATAGAACATAGTTGAATTAAAATAAAACATTCCTATGGGTATTAGAGTCATCTTTCTTAACTCCTTCAGTCTTTACCAGCTTACTCTACACCTGACGTTTAAAGTCATGTAGTGGACATGGTAACACACAAATAAATTCTAACCTTACTCTGCCCAGTATAACTAAACACAAAATTATTTTTGCTTTTACCATTTCCTAAAATGCTTGTGTGGTTTTTCTTTTTGCTTTCTGTGGATGAATATAAGCTCCAATTCTTTCTTTTCAGTGCTCTGTCTGATATCATATTTTGTAGAACTTCTATTTCCTGAAACAGAAACAGGCTTATTGTTCTTTCTCTTTTCTTAGTATCCAGGGTATAATGAAACAAAGCTCTCATCATCCTCACAGTAGTGATAAAACTTTGTATGATCATGAACAAAACCAAACAACTATTTCCAGTCATATTAAGAGTTGTTTCCCAGAGCTGTTGCTTCAATCTCTTGCTACAGAAAGCATTTCTATTTTTATGTTTTACACATGCCTTTCTCTTCTTTTTAAATAGAACACTGGACTTCAAAATTGCCACTCATTCATCAGCTTCATAGTCACCACTCCACATCATACACTTGATTCTGACTCAAGTGACTATGACTTCACCCAGTCTGAAGTGGTCATAACACTGTATTTCTCCTCCAGAATCAGCCCTATTATGGCTTGGATAATACTTTGGTTCAAGTAGAGATATGACATACCAGCATAAGGAATTCTCATTAGGTATAGAGAAACTACGACATATTCTGAACCAGTCAAATACAATGAACCTTGAAAATCAAAATTCTATTTTCCTCTACTTTTGTGTAATGTTTGCATTTTGTCTGTCTAATTTCTGTTACCATAATTTCATATTACAAGTTGATGGATATGTGAGTATGTTAGATAGCGGGAAAAAACTTTCTGAGGTTCATCCATGAAAGGACAAGGATTTAACTCATACACAAATGTGAATACCAATCACATTGCACTGGTTAACTGTTAAGCTTGCTTAAGTAATTCCAGCATACAGAGGATAAGAAAGGGTGGCACAATGAAATTTAGAAGAATTTACAAGCTTGCACTTGATAGAGTTTACCTCAATATGCACAAGGCCAAAGCAAATTCTCCGTATGTGATACTATCACAAAATCCAATATTCACAATATGATAACTTTGTACCTTTGCTATCTGCATTCCAGTAAAAAATTAGCATGTAGAGAGTGTACAATCTCATTTCTTGTGTCTAAAGATTATTTCCCTGCCTTTATTGATCACTCATTAATTTTTTTAAAAAATTGTTTTTCTTACACTGTAATTTATTCGGATTCAAGTACATAATTCTCACTATGCATTGAAGAATATGGCTTCTGAGTACACAACCAGCCAAACCAGCCAGCTTCCCCTCAGACAATTTTTTTTCTCCTATGTTCAATAACAAGAGAAAATAGAAGACAAAAATAAGATTCTTTGTAATTGCCCCACACTCTTCTCCCACACTTTAGTGCCTTAAAAAGTTGCAGGAACTATGAATTCACATAGCAAGCAACACTATCCAAATAAATACAGACTAAACAGAAGAAGAAAAAGACAAAACTCTCTTCAGTTTGCTCCTGAAAAAGGTACAGAACTGAAACAATGTAGTTGAGGTTCTTCAGTATGTGACTGACTGTGCCAAGTATAGAACTCAAATTTTCTAAAATACCTGTTTTGTACCTTAAACAGAAAATTATCTGGGATGGAGAGGGGAAAGGGGTCTATTTTCAGGTTGTTGTTATTATAATTTCCTAACTCTTTTGGCATGCTTCAGGCTTAATGAGATTTTCTGAGTAAAGCAATCTGACATACATCTGTATTGATAAAACCTTCTGAGAAATCCTATAGAACTCATCCATGTGACTATTCAAATTTTCTTTAAAATTTGAGATTACAAGGTCATCCCATTAGAAAAGCTGTTGATTGGAATAAATATAAATAAAAGCCTATTTGGTGAAGTGGTGAATTTTGCACATTTTGCAAGGAAAAGTGTCTTGGCCACTAGGCATATGAATGTGAGACAGAGCATGGCACGCTGTGTGGGCCACATGCTCCTCTGTGCTTATACTCTGAACTGGATGAAGAAATCTTTAAAAAGTAACCTAGCAACTAATTTTATGATAGTTACCTTGTCATAATCACATGCATTTCCACCTGATGTGCTAACAGATTCTGCAATAGGATGTTTGCTTGGAGGGAATCGTGAGTAGCAGGTAAGCATGGCATTTAGGAACTTGGCTTGAGCATTTGCAAAGAGTTTTGGATGATGCAACAGTTGATAAGAAGATAAAATTTCCATAAAGCTTAGAAATACTTTATAAGCTTATCCTTTTTTCAGGTAACTGAATTCTGAAATTCTGCACGGATTTTAACAGATGAACATCAGAATGTGTGAAAATGCAGTTTGTTACATGGTTCACAGTTCTGGTTTTTCCCCTGCTACTTTCTTGCACTTTGTATGCACTTAATAGAACTTTTCAGCTGCCTTAAGTAATCCAGCTGAAAATGCCGTAGTTTGAATCCCAAAGACAAAACCCAAGAGTCTCTGTTGTCACAGAAAAGCTAACAGCACTGAGACCAAATCTCACAGTAAAGGACTGTTAACTCTTGGACCAGCCATATAGGCAGAACCAAACCAGTACATCTTTTTAACTTTGCTCTGCTCTTTCATCGTCATGTAACGGGGTGAGTAAAGAACTTCTCCGTGTCTACAGGCATCCATCTTGGAATGATACCATCTTGCCTTAGACATGAGATCTTTCTCATGAAGAAAAATGATCCCAACTAGCCTCTTACAGTGAACCTGTTAACAGTTACTGTCTCCATACAGTAGTATAAAGCTCCATTTATCTGGGCACCTATGGTTATATACTTGTCAGACAGGGCTCATTTTCTTTAAACTCATTATCAGCAACTTGTAACCTGACCAAGTTCCTCTTCCTCACTGTTGTTTTCCTCTCTGCCCACCACTGAATGTCAGTGCTGCCAAAAAACTACTCACATCAACTATTAAATGTTTTGAAAATGCTACCGGGTACAGCCACATTAAGCCACATATAAACAGTGTTAAATGAGTGAACCCAGCACATAATTCTGTATTTGCAAATCTGCTTGTGGGTCTGTGCATCTATAATTATAAACAGTCACACAAATAAACCCATATGTATGTTTAGATGCACACACACAATCATATACAGGCAGAAGTTAACAGAAATGACAAGTCAGGGATACATAATTTTAACCTGAAGTTACCACTTTTTCTATTGGACAGGGAGGAAATGTTTATGCTGATCACAAGGAGTTATAACCCTCAGTCGTTATCTGGCTTTTAATAGCAGACATCCTACTGAGCTTGATCAAGCACCTGGACAGGGCAGTGAGGATCCATGTTCAAAGTCATGCACATGTTAACTCCATGCCTACCAGTTAGCTGAGGATTATTAATCACAATAAGGAGAACTAGTGCGTGTGTGGAGAGGGACTGCTTGTGTCTCAGTGGGTAGAATCATGACAGAGCTGTCAGGAGATCCATAGTATGAGTGCAGAGTTGTTTCAGGCAAATAGTTCATACCACTGCTTTAAACTGTTCATGAAAGTCACTGCACATAACAGAGAATGAAGTGCTTAAACAGTGGCACTAGAAACTTTAGGGATTTGCTTAAAATTCAGTGTGCATATTCCTAACAATCCAGTACCTGTCTTTAAAATTTCAATGCACATCTGTGGGTGAATGCATGTTTTTTAAAGCTCTGCTTCCCATTGTCCTAAGGTTCTCCACAAATGGTATTAATGTTAATGAGATCTCTATAGTCCTACAAAAGAGGTCATTGAGCATTACGCTTCATGCAGCCATATCATTGGGTTTCAGGTTGTGCAGTGGTAAGCCCTAAGAGATTGCCATTGTAGAAAGAGAATTGACTGAAACACAAAAGATCTGGAATTTGGTTGAAATCAAATTTCAAGCAGTTCAGATTATTATCCAACACTCTCACAAGTTAATTTTCTGGTACAATATTTTTTTAATCTCTCCCTTTTTGAGATGAATCAATTCTCCAGATCTCTGTGAAACTGCTGTAGTCCAGACCATCGCTCATTTCTCCATATTATGGAGCTCAATTCACTGTGTACTGGTAATGAAAGACAGCTCAAGACAGCTTTGCTTTTCTGAAATAGGAGTTCAAGAAAACTGAGGAGACTCCCCAGATGTTTCTAAAATCAACACCGAGATATCAGCACAACAACAGGGGGCATTTCTATGGTGTGGACGAAGTCATCTATGTACAAAAGTACTGAAAATATTTGTAGGTAACATTGTGTTAACATAGCTGGGGAAGGGGAGGGGGAAGAAAAAAGGTTTATTTATTCTATTTTTTAATAGTCATCCTGAAACGTGTACTACGTAAGAGCAGACTAAACCATAGATCAGTAAAGATATCTACTGGGAATTATTACAGTTTCAGACAAGATACATTATGGACAAGGCAGTGGGAAATGGGAAAATGAGTCAGGGCTTCCTCTGCAAGCACAAAGTTAGAATGGTGCAAGTAAACTGTAAGAAGAGAATATTCTCCAAATTCAAACTCTAAACTAAAACTGGGGGGGTGGGAGTAAAATATGAATACAGTTTGTATAGTGGCAATAGTAAATAATGTCTTATGTCCTCCCTAGACTCCCAGGAACAGCTGCTGGCAGAACCTTCTGCATTTCATAAATTTCTACTGGTTAGTTTAGCAACCCTAGATAAAAGGTTCACCTAAGCACAAAGTTCCTGAGCTGCCAACATTTTATTTTGTTTGCATAAAAATCACCCCAGGACAGTATTTAAAAATGACCTTTCAGGGTCTGGCCTCACTTTTAGAGGGTAACTAATTTTTTTCTTACTTTTCCATTCTCTCATTCTGAATCTTTCTCTTTTTCTCTCCTCTCAGGCTGTATACCACCTTTAGCTGCTACCATTAGCAGTGGAATACATTGAGACACATCACGATAATATAAAGTGCAGTTCCTAGAATTGTTTTGCTCATGAGCATACCCAAGCCATTTTGTTTTGCTGCCATTTTCCCAAAGTCCTTCCTTCTCCCACTGCAGGCCCAGCAGTGAGTACTTTTTGGCAGTGCGAAAGAAAAGAAAAGCTACAATAATGCCTGAGCAGCTGAAGGCCTCACATGAATAAAGCACTTAAGACGAAGACTGTATAATTAAGTGCAGCTCTGCACTGCAGCCTCCCCTTGCAGTGAGGTGGTTATTAAGAGGAGGGAAGCCCGCGATCATTACCCAGCAAAGAGTATGATGACTGGCTGCTCGGTGTCAGGCCTCCGGTGGCTGGCTTTGTCACCGGCGCGGAAAGGAGAGTTCACTTTCTGTCAAAACTGGCTTTGCCAAATGTTATCATTTTAAATGCCGTGAAAGAGAGGGAGCTGGGCCTAGGGGTATACACAGCCCCATATGCTGGTGACAGTGATACAAGTGTAATTCTAGACTATTAGAGTGACACATAAGATCATTTCTGCCCCAGAACATGAGACAGCTGAGGGGATTATTCAGGACAGGCTGTCACGCAATAAAATTTTCAGAAATCTGTTAACCCCAGCTCAGACCCAGTGAATATTTTATTGCTTAACACTGAGAAAAAGTATATTTATTAACTATAGAAAGATATAGCCGAGAGGCTGGGCAGATGAAAGGTTACAGAAAAATGAACTCACTTGATATCCTGCTGTAAAAAGTAGCAGTGTGATCATGGAGCTAAGGAGAAGAAAAAATACCCTCACTGATCTGTGTTTGCATCCAAGGTAAAAAATCACAAATAAAAGATATGACAGTGAAATTAAAAAGAAGGATCCTATATCCTCTCACAGTACACAATGGTAGCTATAGCACATGGAGAATATCATATGTAAACTGTAAACTGATGTTCAAAATTTCTTGAAGCCGATTAGGCTCAGGGACACCTTGGCAAGATAGCATTCCAAATAGAATGTGCATAAATTGGGGGCTTAAAGCATATTGCTTTCTGTTAGCTCAACTATATTCTTTCAGAAGAAAACACTGACTTTTTTCCAGAAATCTAGTAATATTTTGTTATACTGAAATAACAGCATTTTCTGATTTGCAAGGAGTGCATATTAGACAAATCCTGATTAAAATTCACAGAAAGCAACACAAAGAATACATAAGGAGCCTGAGTATCCGGTTATTATTCAACTACCATATAATGTTTGCATTACCCCTCTGCTAGTTATGCAAAGTTATAAACATACATGTGCACCATTAAACCTACTATTTCAAGCTCTTTTTTTTCATGTGTTATATAAGTACTTTTCAAACTGGAGTTGTGTTTATAACCTCATGTTCAACATTTAAATATTCCTCAATATAAGGTAAGTAGCCAAAGCAATTGCTAAGAAACTTTTTTTTTTCAGTTAAAAGAGTAAATTATACAGTAAATATTGATCATGAGGAAGATGTTACTATGTCAACTGGTTTCTTCTGAATGAAAAGGTAAGACTAGGCTTTGATACAAGAGTTAAGAAATCATTTAAGAAAAGCCATTACTACAGATATATTAATATGTGTTAAAATCATTCCGAAGTTAGTCTACACAGTTTAATGTAAGTGTCTATGATTACAAGAGACAGCATTCGCTCAACAATGTCACAAAGGTCAGTGAAAAGAAATAACATGATATGCTTTTTGAAAACTCTCAACATCTGAATAGTGTGTCCAGGGTGTAAGAGGAGCCCATGGGGGTGCACTTGGAGAACAAAAGCAACCCTTCTGCTAATTGACTGAAAAATTAGCCAGGTCCCCCTGTGGGGAGCACACAAGACAGCAGCAGATGGAGACAGCTCGGACACTGTGGCAAAAAAAGCTCCTCAAAACCTGCTGTGAATCTGCCTGCAATTATGGGTCACAACACTCTTCTTGTTTAACAGAACACAAGCAAGACAAACAGAGGATGTGAAAGCTGGGAAGGTCATAAACTGATTGTAAATCTATTATTTTAGACGAGATTCTTGAATACTGAAGATTCTTAAAATGTTCTAAGTTATGTATTGTTTAATGAGCTAAGTTAAATAGCTTCTTGCCAAGGGTGCTATGAAAGGCTGTTTTGTGAGCAATCTGAAATAATTTATTATCTGACTCACTTTCCCCTTGGTTCGCTTTCTTTATAGCATAACTTCTTTCATCCCCAAAATGACGGTTAGTATAGTGATGATTCTGGTTTAATATGTGGATAGATGTCTGAAAGACAGAGCACCAAACCAACATCAAAGAGGGACTTTTGTCAGCTTTTGGGAAACAGACGTATAAATGTTTACTTTTTATATCTCAGCCTTTCATCCCTTTCATTTCCATCTTAGCTTTATTATGGTTTCTTTTAATTATAATATTCTCTAGTTATCATTTCTGTGATTTAATTCTAGATATAAAAAGTACCACAAGTATAAAAATGAACTTCATCACTCTCACACCAAAACTGTTGAGATTATTATTTGGGTCTGAAATACCAAAAATTTATTTTTGCTAGAAGCGCAGATCACTTTCCAAAGTAACTGATATGAGATACAATTATTTGTATAGTGTCATTCAAAGACATTTTATTTTCTTGATGCATTCTAAAGATCAAGTCCTATACCTGCTTCTTATTTCATAATGAGTATTATCATTATGCTCCAAAAAGCAAAAATATGGATGAGAGAGGATTGTAGGGGATTAACCATTCATAAAATCTAAACAGGAATACATTCATAGTCAATCATTATGAATAATCAATGCAAAATAAATACAATAATGAATATGATAATGGATAAGCCAGTGTAAATATCTGGCTTAAAGTGAGTAAGTAAAATACTTCCTTTTATTTCACATTATTTTCTTTCAGTTCCTTTACAAGATGCTGTCATCCAAATTAATATGCAGTTTCATTACCAATGTCTATTTTTTTGAATCCCATCACCTTCCACAATAGATTTGCCCTATTGAAATTAGTAGATATAGACAACAAAAGTGAATTCTTATGTCTCTGGAGAACTTTGTTGCAGGTATTACTGCTTTGCCAATATATAGACCCCCATTACTTTACGTCGATTTCCAGGATCAAAGCCAGAGGACCTGATTCTGTAGTTGCACAAGGGTGCAAGACTCAAAAGTCACTGCTGCTGGTTAGTTGTGTGGATAAACGCAGGAACACACAAAAATGCAGGGGTAAAACTTCAGAGAGCTTAGAAAAGGACCCTTTATCTGAAAGTAATTTCCCTTCCTGGTTTCACACATGGGTTAACTCTCTAGGACATTGTAACATATATTGCTTTATCTACGAGTACATAATAACAACTATTTTGCATTTCCCTGGTTTTTTGGATCACCTCTTCAAAAGCACAGTATGCTTATTTACACTTCTTGCTTCAGCTTTTCATTCTACATGCTGAAATTGATGGCCTCATTCCAGGGAACCCAAGTGCGTGGCAGCAACATTGGCAAGCACAGAGCAGTGGAATTATTCTGACCAAAACAGATTTTGCTCAGAAACACAATTATTCGTTTGCTTGTACTAAAATTAATTCATTTTCAGCATATCTCATGCACAGGTAGTTTGTTTTGTACTTATTAGATAGCAAAAATTTTTAACCAGTTGCAAGTCCTTCCTGAAAAGAGGAAACGTCTAAACAACAGCACGTCCTGTTGTTTATGTTCTGTGTCTGAATAAATGCTTAATAGGGGATCTTTTTTGTCCACAAAATTTAAAAATACAGCTATATTTATTAATATGATATACTGATAATGCTAGAAAATTATGTTCTTCATTAAGGCAAAAAATAAGAATAGCATGTATGATAATTAGTATGTTGTCCTTTGAGCTGTATCTCCAATCATCACTTACTGTAATACAAAGCTTTTCCAGTTTAAAGTTAGTCTGCCAAAAACTTTATGAGTATTTTCTTTAACATCTGTCCAGTAGAAACTGCATTACCTACCTCATGTCACACAGTCCGTTTCTGTGAGATGAGGGACACTGCAACTTTCCCATTTTTATTCTGTATGGGCACCAAGAACTATAGCAAGTCCTGGAATAACACGTGACTTCACACCACTAGATCCCATTTTGAAGAAAAAGTTTTCATGATGAAAGAGGCTCAGTGTACTTTTGTTCCTAATGTATGCCAAACCAAAATGCCTTTTGAACTCTCAAGCCCTAATTTGGGAGTGACTCTGTGTCTATTTCCCACCTCTGATTCAGACTTCCAATGGCAAGTAATTTAGTTATTTAAGTTCTCCATCTGTAAAATGGGGACAAGACATACTGCTGGTTATGAGGGTTACAAGAATAAAAATCAGCAGAGTTTTGTCCTATGATAAATTGTTATATGTACTATGATCAACAGAAAAAAAACAACCCCAGAATGCAAGTGATACTTGGTCCTTTTACCCATGAAATAATGAACCTAGCATTGTTGTTTTGAGTTTTGTAGTTTTTCAATGTTTCTCTTTGCTGTAATACTTTTTCACGCATGCTGTTGTAAACATGGCCATGTTTTTGCTAACTGTCCTTGTTGTTTTCATTCCATTCTCTTAGGCAGAGACATGTGATGGATTTTTCCTTTGACCAGTGTGATTGAGAAGTGGTAATTTCTACCTCCAATCCCCGGTGATTTCTAAGAACATATAAATAAAGGTCAGAGGGTTCTGCCCTCGCTCTTTTTAGACCCTCCTTAGCTCCTTTAGCTCTCTCATTTAGCTCTCTCTTTTAGCTCTCCTTTTTAACTCCTCAGCCTAGTCGACTACGTGTGTTTGTGTCCATACAGTAAAACATCAACATAGCATAATGTTCAGTACAAGCAGTGGTAGCTTTCTCTGGTGTTGTCATGGTGCTCAAGGTGACACTAAGCCTTGTACAGGTGTGGAGGACTGAGACTGTATCCTATCTATTGACTGATAGTCACCCAAAGGCGCTGGATTTAAGAGGAAAACTGCAAATGTGCAGTTTTACATCTCTGAGTCACATGGTGCTCCTGGAAATCTCAGATTGCAAATCCATAGCAATTCTATTTTGTGTTTTGTTGTTTTTTTCCTCCAGAACACTCATATTGCACATATAATAAGATGGCATTCACCTATGCACAGGGATTAAATTAAATTTTATTTGAAGTATTTGTAGATAGCAAAATTAATACGAAGTGGTTTGCTTGATTTATGATGTCATTAAACTATATAGTGTTTTCCTATTGTGCATGTAATCTAAACTGGTGATAATCTAGTTTATACTCAAAAAACCAAGTCATTCAATGTTGCAGTGTGCTATGGCCAGGCACTGCCACCTTCCCCCTCCCCCGCACCCCCCGATATTTGGTTTCTCCCCCGGGAAGGCTCTGTATCCCCCAATCCACTGCAAGCCTGCGAAATTCAAACCCCGCATTCCTACACCATAGGATGCTTTGCATCCTCCCCCGCCCCTCGCGTTGGTATATATGTAACTGTAAGACGCTGTGCTGGGGCTTCCCTGGCATGAACCCGGTGCCCGAATAAACCATCTGGGGAGCTCCTCCGCCTCGTCTATTCTTCCTCTGCGTGCCTGGAACACCGGTGGGTTAGGTGAACCCCTGCTGGACCTTCATCAGCCCTCCTGCGCCCCGAAGCAGCCTGGCCAGCCTCTGAAACCGCGGGCAGCTGCCCAGTGCCTCTGCTGGCAACACCCCAGCAATTCAACTTTTCTCCTTTGCATTAAAGTGTCAGTGTGCTAGCCTAGGGACACTGAGGCTTTCAGTGCAATTTCTGATAAATACCACCAAATTGCTCTTCAGTCTTAGAAAGAAAAAGAACAAAAACCACAAAAATCCACAAAAACAAATGAAACAAAAGAGGAGCAATTGTTGAAAACACAACATAAAGAACCCGAAACATACAAGTAAAACTTCTGAATACAGTGCCACAGGTCTTCAAATAACCCTTTGGGTAGATAAAACAGAAGGCTATTTCTGCTCTTCTTCTGTGAATGGGATGTGGCAGTGCTATTTAGGAAGCAAGTGATGAGGTTGTGAAATGAATATGGAATCACTCTTCAGCAATCTAACTACAGGCTTCTCTTTCTAAATAAGAGCATTTCCCTTCCGTTTTTCTATCTATAGAGGATGTGTCCTGGCTAAGTGAAATCAGTGAAGCAAGTTGTAAATGAGAAAATGCATGAAAGAGAAGTAATAATCAGTCTACAGAAAGCAGACCAAACCCGAAAGAATCTGTGCACTGCAATGCCTGCACTGCCATGAAGTGCAGTCACTGCCATGTCGTGCTGCACTATGCAGTCATTGCTTCCTTATGGCAAGAAAAAACCCTGCATTGCCAGGTAGTCAAATCACCAGTACATCAAACCATACCATGCAGTTGCTGGGATTCTGTCATTTTCATGCTACTCTGCACAACTACAGCTGTTCAGGCTTTATCACCCTAGCTCTACGGTAGAAGCACTAGCTTGCCACCTTCTCAGTGCAGTCAGTCTTTCCTTGCACAGTGAATACAGTTTGTGTTCTTGTGTTAGGTCATGCTGCTCAACCGGCAAGGATCTACCAGCTAAGGAGCATTGTGCTTCACAACTGCTGTTGCAAACCCCACTTTGGGACATGACCTATGTCCTTCAGTGATTTTATGCTCTGTATTTCCCTATCGTCTGCTTATGCCCAGGTATGGGTGCTGTAACCTTGAGCTGGAAGAGAGAAGTAGCCAGAGAAAGTATTGGCATGGTTTGTTTTTATCTCTTTGAGATAAAGCCCAAGTTTTTTGGGTTTTTTCTTTCACCAGTAGTCTGTCCGGCTGTGAGTTAGGATGGAGGGATTTTTTTTCTTCTCGCTGCGATTGCAGGTTTTTTGGGGTTTTTTTCCTTCCCTTCTTTTTGGACTGTTCAGCTTGTTTTTTTCCCATCTGGAAAATTAGACCATCTCCGGGGGAGACAGTTGGCGGGACCCTCCCCAAGAGCTGCTGGAACTCTGGCCCAGCCAGACCAAACCCTTGGGAGGAGCTACGCCAGAGAAAGAAGAGGCTCTAAAATCCACCATCTTTTCTCCACAGAAGAGAAGGTTTACTATCTAATATTATTACTTTTCTTTCTTTGTGCCTGCGTGCACCTTGCTTGTTAAATAAACAGGTTTTTTTTGCTTTCCCCCAAGAAGATTCCTTTCAATGCTTGGCTTGGGGGGAGGGGCTGAAATTCTGCCTTTTTATCTCAATTCTGCCAATTTATCTCAAACCAGGGCATCTGTCAAGCAGAGTCTGCTGTGCTTTGCTGTGGAAGGTACCTGGGCTATCATGTTGTGTCGTTCCACCCATATTTTGTTGTGATGCCTGGGCTCCTGGGCAGCAAAGGTAATGGGACACTATGGCTATACTATTTGCTGTGCATTGCATTCACATGCATGCAATATAAATCATTTGTAGAACAAAAATAATGTGAAATTACATGAATGAAAGTGTTCTAATTCTTTTATCCAGAAAATGTGTCTTACCACAAACTAAGTCACAAGAAGTATCAAGAAAAATGCTTTGAAAGAGATATTGTTCTAGACAATGTTTTAACTTTAATGTTCCCCTCTTCTTAGGCTCAAGAAAATGTGTTTAAGATCAATTGTAAAGTAAGTTCTGAAACAGGAGTTTTGAGATTGCAACAGTTTCATTATGACCGCAAAAAATTTTACAGACACTACTTCACAAGATTCCATCTTCAAGTACCAGTTCTTTTTTAGAACTTTTTATTCTGATACTTTTATTCTTTTAAAATATAAAAAGAAGCTTTATGTCTTTTCTAAATCCCTCTAATTCATCAGATTAGTCTTACCTCTTCCCAGCCTCACCAAAAACGGAGAGAAGACAATTAGGATTTTCTTTGGAAGACTAATGGTTGATCCCAATGCAGACAGTAAGAATGAAATCATGATGAGGATAGCATTTATGATGCAGAGCGTTTTAGTCTTTTCTCAGGGGTTTTCTCTCCTACATGCTTACCGAGTGCTTTTAGACTTTTAGTTGGATAAAAGTGTTCGACTTTGATGAAAATACAAGCCTACCATTAAAATAGCAAGAAGTTTATGAATTAACATTCTCAAGACTTTCAAGGACTTTCTTTGAGATGAAAGACATGTCATGAGTTGGAAAAGTCCTGCCCATTTGTGAAGATCTAAAAAGTCCATGTGAATCAGGAGGGATGACACCACTTTGCAGTCTTCTGGGAAGTGTGTCAAGTCTTCCCTTTTCTCTTACCATTCCCCTTTACCAGCAGCTTCCTGGCTTCATGACCCTGTCACGAGGCTCTGAGTGTGGCGTTACAGCATTCACTATATCAGCAATCAGTTTGCTGTAACAGCTTCACCCAGCACAGACTGACTAGAAGAGGTAGTCTCATTCAGCTGTACATCGAAACCTAGTGTTAATTATTCACTCTCCACTAGCACAGTTGATTTCTCTCAAGGCTTGTGTGAAGTATGAATTAAATTCATAGCAGCTCTTGTTTGATAACCTTTCTAAAAACATCCTCAGACTTCCTCTACTACCACCTATTAAAATGACCACCTTGGGAATAAATAAAATACAGTTAATTTCTTTTTTATTAAAGACATTTCTCCAGACTGCTTTTCTTCCTGATTCTTTAAAAAAAGTATGAATTAATAACCGACATGTGAAGACAGATTATTTGCAATTGGATTGATATATGATATAAGAATTTAACTATATCTCCAGGGCAACTGCTCTTTGCCTGGGGATTCTTACTGTGGTTCCATAAGGGCAGCACCACAAAGTCTTTTTAGTAGCCTTATTTTCATCAGTATTAACAGAAGTTCAGTGTTTAAATGATTCTGTAGATTTCTGATGTATTGCCTGTATACAAAGCACAATAATAATAACTAAGTTATGTTCAGAACTATTACAGAATGGAATTCTAGCAGTGCCTAAAGGCCAGGGTCCACATCAAAAACAAAGAGTTAAATCCTCTTATTTCAGATACGCATACACACCATTTGCTGCTTGTGAAAAAACCCTGCCATACCACTAATCTTCACAACAGAGTTTTGTAACATGTTTTGACACAGAATACTGTAGTAGTCATCACTGGGTCCCAACAAAATTGTCAGTCTAGAGAATTTTGTTGCATTAGTGACTAGCAGATTACAGGAGACTCCATGAATTAGAGAAAAAGTTCTTTTATCCAAATTAAAATGAAAGCCAAGGGGGAAAAAAACCCAAAACAAAACAACAAATAAAAGGAAAACCAAAACCCACAACAGGAAACCTGTAGCTGTGAAAACAGCATTGAAAGCAAAATTTAAAAAGTCATAAATCTTCTCAAATATGGACAGCCATTTTCAAATATTTTAGGACAAAATATTTGGATATAATCAAAGTTGGTTTATAGATTCTAGTAGGCTACATTTTACTAAAGAAATCTTAGTAACTGCTAACACAAATATGTGAGAAATAGTGTGTATACGTGTGTGTATATACATATGCTTGTCAGTACTTTGGTCTCTAGTCCCAACGAAAATCAGGCATTTAGAGGTCTGCCATTTCTAATCCACAAAATAATGGAAATATGTAGCTAAAACTGCCATCCTTATCACTCTCCATTGCACTTATTGTAGCCCATGTGGCATGTAACATCAATCTCAAACTTCTGTAATGTCAAATACAAGAGTATGATCCAAGCCTGAAGTGAAAGCATTAGCTGATGCTCTTACTTTGGATTATTTTCCTTGCTTTAAATCCTGTGGATTTAGTGCATAGGGGTTGGGCTTTTTTTTTTTTTTTCCTATGTATGCTCATGTCCAGTGTATAAATAAACATCAAACTTACTATTTCAATATCAAGTAAATAAGCAAAATACACAGAAGGCAAAGTTACTAGAACAAAGTTACTACATTGTGTATTTGGGGTACATCCTGACCTTGAATTTATGGCTGTCTGGCAGTTTCCCTCACTGGGGGTAAGTTTCATGTTGGCCATGTATTGATACATCGAAAGAAAATTAAATTGTGTTTTGATGTTTTGAGGACTCAAATCCTCTGGGAACTAACTTCTTTCTGAAAGAAAACTGTATCATTTGGGAACCCCTTTAAGACTTTAAAATTCATGTTATTTTACCAAGTCTGCAGCACTGGATCTTTATATAAACTGTAAAGTTAGCATAAGTTTGACCTGTTGTCTCTGAAGCAAACCTGCTTATCATACGAATTGCCCAGACTGTGGTGCTCATTGGAGGCAGAAAACTCAAGCCCATTCACAATCTTAGCACGTCCCAGCTCAATAAGTATGGCTGTGATGACAGAGTAGAAGCAATTCCAAGAATATCATGCTTGGCATAGTTCCAAGAATATCATGCTTGGCATATGACCAGTTCACTGCAACAGGAGACATTTCTGTAAACTTGGTGACCATTACTGAAAGAGCTGTGCATGATCTTTAAAGGAACCATTAGCATATTTCCTACACCCAAGTGTAGGTTTTCTTAAGCATAGTATGAATAATATGAGATCAAAGGACCAGTAAATCATGAACGTGGATGAAATGTTTTCATTTGAAGAGAAAAAGAAACAGCAATTTTTCATGTCACCAATAGTTTTCCAACCTACTAACCTATGAAGAAACACAAAAAAAACCAAGAGGAAGAGTCTACTATGCTTGTTTCCTCCAGGAGATTGCAGTAGTGAAAATGGAAAAAAAAATATTTCAAGGATCCAGGACACTAAAACAAATAACCAAAAGAAGATGAGCCCCCAGTACCAGATACACAGACAGGGCCAGTTAGGATGACTTCATTCTGCAGATAGAGGGAGTACTAAACAAAAGTAGAGTTGAAGTTTTGTGAATTTTTTTCCCATTATGTATTGTTGTGGTTTAGGAATGGTATTCCCCAGCTCAGTACTCCCACTAAAAAGAAAACCTTGAACCACTCCCCTCCCCTTCTTGTGAGAGAGGAAGGAGATCAGGTAGAGGTCATGGGTTGAGATAAAAACAGCAATGAAATAAGAAAAATCAACAGTAACAGCAATAATATTAGTAACAAAAGTGTACAAAAAGAGAGTGTGATTCACATTTGAAATGCTCACCGAAGGCTCCTGGGCAGCAATGAACAATGGCAGACAGGTTTACCTCTCCTGCCACACTTTTCTCCACCAGATGCCAGGCCCTTCTTCCTGGAAAGGAGAGCCCCTTACTTCCACCCTCCCTGATGATTTGAGTGGTATAGAATAACAACCTAGACAAGCCCACCCAGCTCCAGGCTCCACCCCCTCATGGCAAAAAAATTAACTATATCCTGGCCAAAACCAAGAGAACTGTGTAGGGAGCTATTATAAATAGATGTACAGTTTCTATCTGTAATGGGACCTCTAAAAGCTGTCCCAGTGAAAGAAGAAAAGGCAATGGACACAAACTGAAACAGAGGAGAGGATGTTTGCACTTCTGGAAAAGCCTTTTTTACTGTAGGCATGATCAAGTACTAGCACAGGTTGCCCAGAGAGGTTGTGCAGTCTCCATTTCTGGAGATAGTCAAAGACTGTCTGGACGTGGTCCTGGGAAACTAGCTGTAGGTGACCCTACTTGAGCAGGGAACTTAGACCAGATGACCTCCAGAGGTCACTTCCAACCTCAACCATGCTGTAATTCTGTGACAGAGAGACTCTGGCTTTGTGTCAAATAAACAAAAGGGACACAGATATAATGGAAGATATTTCAGTAATAGGCTTGGAAGTCTCAGTCAAAAATTATTTGAGAGATGGCTTGATTAAATTATTGTATCTTCGTGAAGTAGAAAGGAAATGTTTTTAAGAGCTTAATTGGTACAGGAATCAATTGCCCGCAGCTGGAATCAGGCAAATTCTGTGTATGTGGGAGAGAATTACTACTGAGTGTTAAAATGGGCCACAAGGAAGAGTACTGTGGCACTCTTGAGATCTTTCAGATCAAAGGTAGATGCCTTACTGTAGTTTGAGTATTGGGAAAGAATAGATATCAAAGAATGTGCTCAGAACTTAGATAACTTGAAAGGACAAAACCTCTTGAGGAGTCTGATAAGTCTAGAGAATCGGAAGCTCCATTCTGTGAATCTGTGAATCTGTAGCAACATGGTGCCTTTTCTGTAGAAGGCATGGTAAACTAGACAGTGAAAGGCATGAAATGGACATAATGGGCTGAAAAAGCAGTTTGATTACGTTGGAATAGATGTTAAAGATTTTTTTTTTTTTTTTTTTTTTTTTTTTTTTGTTACTGTGCATATTATTCTCATTCTGTCCATGAGCAGAGAGGTCCAGAAGCCAAGAGGTCCAGGGTCCACCATCCATGTTCCTTTCATCCTTCTGACAGGTTTCAGGCCAAGGCTTTCAGAAGAAAGAGTCCAAGTTAGTCTTCAATATTTTTGTTTAGTCATCTAATAAAAACCCTGTTTTGATACAGTGCTGAGGATAAAGCCCCTCCTTCCAAACTTATCCAGATCATCTGGGGCAGCAGCATCTCGCCTGTGAGACCAGAACATTATCTTCCAGAAGAGGTGGATTTGAAAG
>VYZT01029868.1:4670-12170 GCA_013400735.1 Pomatostomus ruficeps | reverse complement strand
TAGCATAATATTTTCTTTCCACTTTTTGACATATGTTAAACCCATCCACTCTCAGCTGGGAAGACAATAAGGAACAACTTCTTAATATGCTTCCAGGCTGTCTAGAGAAGCTTCTCCATCTGTCTGAACCTTTTTCAGGGAAATTTCAAGCAAGTAAACTTACAGTCTGTGCCCTGATACAGCAAGAAGTGACAACAAATCATCTGAGTGGCAGTAAACAAAAGTTGAGGACCAGCAACTTCTGAAACTTCTCTCTACTGAAACTGGGTGCTTCTAGTCAAATTGAGGCAGTGGAGAATCAAGTAGTCTTATGTAAGCTACCTTCACCTATGCTTTCCTTTCTTTGACTGTAGCTGGGAATGCAGTAGAAGCTCTCATAGCTTACTGCAACAGATCCAGGAGCTGGGTGTAAAACCTCATATTCTTGTATTAGTTCTAAAAGTCATGAATGTACATGCTTAATCTCCACTTCAGTCCTAATCTACTTCATCCAAAATCAACAGTTTACTCTCTAATATAGCTGAATCCAGGGCACATTAAAATGCCAGCATGGTTATAAGACCATTTTAAAATCACAGTAGAGATATCTTATCAAAAGCTCACTGGAGAAAAACATTATCTGTCAAAGAAGGTGGCTAGTTTTGTCAGCACATAAAATACAAAAATACCACAGCATAACAATTGTAAACAAGACATCCCAAAACCCTGACAGTATCTATCCCAGCAGACAGTGGCCATGTCTACATCAACAATCAGGGCAGCACTGCAGAGCAGAATGTAGAGTGAAAGAGTTTCTCCTGACAACCTGACTTTCATACCACATTCATTTTGGGGAGAGTTATTTTGTCTTTAATTTGGTCCCAAGGATCCAACAGCTATCAGTGACATGAACACAGAGGGGCACTCCTTCCAGTTTAGTTTGATTTGAAAGGGAAACAGTTTTAAAGGAAACACACTGACATCATTTCACAGTGCGCACCTCTCCTAATTGTCCACATTTCCTGCAAAATGCACTCTTAATCCAGCCTGAAATACAGATATATATGTATCCAGTCCCTCATCCCTACAGTTACAGTTTCAGATGAGAGAAAATGAAGGCAATTATACCCAACATGCAGGTTATAAAAAAAAAAAAAAAAGACATCTCTATTTGTAAATACTTGTACAAATAATATTTTTTTTCTTATAGAAGAAAAGTACAGGTAATACTATTCCTTTATCTCTTTTGTCATCCACTAGGTATGCTGCTGCGATGCGTTCCGTGGGGGCACCAGGCGTCCGTCCGCAGTTTCAGGGGCTGTCTGGGCTGCTCCAAGGCACGGGAGGGCTGGCGAAGTTCCTGTAGGGTTCACCTCATCCACCGATGGTACAGGCTCACCGAGGAAGGAGAGACAGGCGGAGGGGCTTCCCAGATGGTTTATTCGGCACCAGGGTTGTGCCGGGGAAGCGCTGACACAGTGTTTTACAGATACATAAATACAGACACGAGGGGGCGGGGGGAGGGTACAACATCCAATAGGGGAGGAGAGCTAGGTTTGAATTTGGCGGGCTTTGTGTAGGATTACACAATACACAGCCCTCCAGGGGTGGTAAACAGATACCCGGGGGAGTGGGGAGGGCGGGGACGTAGCAGAGCCTGGCCATGAGATAGACCAAAACTGACCAGAGCACACAGTATGCAAAGAAAATGTTAATGAAACTAAAAATTATAATATAAATTATCTTTAATCAGAACAATTATTCCCACAAGCACATTCTTTTTCTCTTCTCTTTTTAAAAAAATTGTAAGGTCAATTAGTAAATAGTAAAAATAACACAATTATGAGAGAAAAAAAAAGGAAATTAAAATACAACCCCATCCTTAATCTTAAAATATTTCTGAATCCTCCTAATTTTGGAGTCATCAACTGGGTATCATTGTATCTGCCTTAGATCTCTCTCCTAAAGGCCTTGGCTGACTTTCATCTCCTCTGAGTCTGACTGCAGCTTAATTGCAAGAAATACACAACAGCAGCAAACTTCCAAGATGATTAGACTAAGTTATTGTGCAATGTCACATGCAACTATCTGAAAGGAGCTTGTGGCAAGGTGGGGAGGAGAAATCTCTTTTCCCAAGTAACAAGCAATAAGACAAGAGGAAACAGCCTCAAGCTGTGCCAGGAGAAGTTTAGACTGGATATTAAGAAAAATTTCTTCATGGAAAGGATTGTGAAACATTGGAACAGGCTGCCTGGGGACATGAGGGAGTCACCATCCCTAAAGGTATTTATAAAACATGCAGATGTGACACTTGCAGGCAAGGTTTAATGGTGGGCTTGGCAGTAGTGGGTTAACAGTTGGAATTGGTGACCTTAGCAGCCTTTTCCAACATAAGTGATTCTAGGATCCTATGAAAGAGCTGTGACAAATGGTGGAAAGGGAAATGATCGAGGTGATCCCTGGAATCACAGAATCACAGTTAAGTTGGAAAATACTTCTGATGTCATCAAGTCCACCCTATGACCCAACACCAGAATGTTAGTTGGACCATGGCACTGAGTGCCCCGTCCTTAAACACTTCCAGGGACCGGAAGCCACCCCCTCCCTGGGCAGCCCATTCCAATGTTTAAGCACCCTTTCTGTGAAGAAATTATTCCTGATGTCCAAACTAAACCTCCCCTGGGGCAGCTTAAGACTGTGTCTTCTTGTCCTGTTGCTGGTTTCCTGGGAGAAGAGGCTGACCCCCACCTGGCTACACCCTCCTTTCAGGGAGTTGCAGAGTGATAAGGTCCTCCCTTAAGCCTTTTCTTCTTCAAGCTACATAACCCCAGCTCCCGCAGCTGCTCCTCATAGGACATGCCCTCTAGACACTTCACCAGCTTTGTTGCCCTTCTCTGGACATGCTCCAGCACCTCAATGTCCTTCCTGAATTAGGGGATCCAGAACAGGGTACAGGACTTGAGGTGTGGCCTCACCAGTGCCGAGTAGTGTGGGACGATTGCTTCCCTGCTCCTGCTGACCACATTATTCCTGACACAGGCCAGGATGCCACTGGCCTTTTTGGCCATCTGGGCACACTTCTGGCTCATGTTTGGCTGCTGTTGACCAGCACCCCTGGGTCCTTTGCTGCTGTGCAGATTTCCAACCACTCTGCCCCAGCCTGTAGCACTGCATGGGTTTATTGCGGCCAAAGTGCAGGACCCAGCACTTGGTCTTGTTGAAGCTCATGCTGTTGGTCTTGGCCCACCTACATAGCCTGTCCCATTCCTCCCAAATACACCTGTTGTCCTT
The DNA here is from genome assembly GCA_013400735.1 of Pomatostomus ruficeps. NCBI lineage: Eukaryota > Metazoa > Chordata > Aves > Passeriformes > Timaliidae > Pomatostomus > Pomatostomus ruficeps. The sequence continues at coordinate 8,900 of VYZT01029868.1, read as the reverse complement.
CTCCTGCAAGCCTTACATTGTTTCTATGCTCACATTGCATTTTCTAAGCGAAATTAAGTACCAGTCATCCAAACAACCTTATTCACTGCATAATCTTAATTGGTTTAGAAGATATCATCCATTCTGTGCTGTGAGAGACATGTACTTTTTTTTTAATAAGTGAAAATATGCGATTACTTGATGGTATCACAGTGCACCTATCCAGGAGATGAATGTTAGATAACCTTAATGTTGGATTTTCTAACTTTTGAGTACTTGACAATCATCACATTAAGAAAAAAAGTAAAAACCCTAAGTGGAAAGAACAATCAATTGCAATTTCTCTGTTTAGCTGTAATAACCCTTATTCTCATGAATGAGGATGAGCAATTTTAACCCTGAATCTTCAGAGCTGTCTGATGTGACTTTACTGCAATTTATTTCTGTTGTCTTGCCACAGTCCTGTCACTGCATCAGTGGTTCTCCCACTCTTTGCAGAAGTCATGGTAATGAATTAACAATATACACTGTGCCAGCACTGTAGCTGCAGAACATCTGGTGGTTTGGAGAGAAAAAAAAGGTGGAAAAAAGGGTTAAATATTCTCTTTGTGGCACAAATCCTTATACACATGGCGTACCATGAAGGCAATAGTGCATCTCTTGATAGATGTGGGTGAGGAATGGGTGGGTGACCTGCAGCTGGACTAGCCTGTTGGCTGCAGTCCTAAGAACATCTGCTGTGCCTGGGCTGAAGAAGCGTAGCTCTCATCTATCCTATGGCCTGCACAGGCAGATGTAGCAGCCCAGGCACAACCTCCAAGTCGCATTGGGGCTACCACACCAGCTGGGGACAGCTGCTAGCACAGGACAACAGCACCTCTGTCCTGAAGGCAGCTGGTTTTTTGATGGTCTCCAAAAGTATGGATCCACCATTTGGGTCATGGAAAGCAAATGTGTCTCTCTTCCTTGAAGATGAGATTAAAAACTTCCTTGTGTAATTCAACATGAAGGTGTAAAGTCCAGTGAGCCTTAATAACAGATCTCATGTAAGGATGCCAGTGAAACCTGTTTTAAAAGTAACATCCTCATCTTCTGTCCTTACTTTAAGTCCACTCCAAGGGGCCAATGTAAATAATTTCAGCAAAGTTTGGCTGGGTGCTGAATTCTGAAATGAACAAGAAGCCTGCCAAGCATGTGAGACTCCTGCTCAGAGACTGACACTTGGCAGGTATTTTCAAACTGTGCTCCCTAGACTCTCTGTGAGGAGTAACCACAGGTGGTTCAGGGAGTTGTTTTCACTCTCCCAGTGCACAGCAGAAACAGGGAGGCTTCCTAAGAAAGTTTTAATTTTCAGTCTGCAAGCACAGCTCCTTTGTATTCCTGCCAGAACTCTCATGTATGCCTGTGCTTGCTTGGGTTGCTGCATAGGAAATGAAGGCTGTTAATGAGTCTCTCCTTTTGTCAGGTGTTTGTTTGCTGTACTTTCAAGTGTGATCAAATTTACCAATGACACCGAAATGGGAGGTTTGTAAGCAATGCTGCACAGTGACCTGAAGGTAGTAAAGCAGCAGAAACTACAGGCAGTTGGGGGAAAATGATGGTGCTGATGAATACAGAAATTCAAACTAGGAGAGAAAACGGGGCTCAGTTGTACGATGGGGTACAAAAGCAAGCACATATCAGCACTGTAGCAATATTTTATTGAGTTGTTGTTCACTTCACTTTAATCTCTTTTGTCTAGTCAAATCCATGTACCTCTAAAGAGGACAGAAATCGGACAGGCCACAGTCAGGTAGTTTCTGCAACAATGGTTCCATTTGAAGAGGTGCAAACACCACAACAAAGTTCAAGAATCAAGTTCTAGATATTGTCTTAACAAAAGCACAGGATGTGTGGTGGAATAAATAGATTGATACCTATATCTGAAATTAAATTCATACCGCAAATGTGCTGCAAACAATATGCTGTGATTTTCCTTTTGTAGACCAAAACATCCAGGTCCCAGATCTACTGCCATAACTTTCTTCACAGACAGTTTCCAGAACTTGGTAGAGTTGCTGCTGGGTTTCAGGCTTAGCTGATCTCAGTTTTCATTGGGCTATGTAACACTTGCTTTTTCCAGCAGCTGGAAACAAGTGATGAAAATATATTTTCATGTGTCACTTTTTTTGTCTTCACCAGAGCAGCACATACTGATAAAAGTATACAAAGTCCTGCCATCCTTCCCTTCCAATGCCTTCTCAGTTCTTTTCGTTGGTCCATTTGTGGGGCACCTTCTCAAATGTCCTTGTCCTATCCAGTTCCAGTTCTGTCAGATTCATTTTACAGCCTCAGTTTTTACCACTTGTTTTCCCATCCCTTTTTTTTCTTGCTCACTTTAATTACTGCTTCCAGTTTAATTTTTTTTTTCCTGTGTCTCATCAATTTAACGAGAAAATACAGGAGTTATATGTATCATTTTCTCAGTAGGTGAGATTTTATCAGGCTATTCCCTGTTCTTGTCAAGAAAATTTTCATTTTTTCCAGGTTCTGGTTCTGTGAGCTGCACTTTACTGAGAGACTGATCTCAGAAGACTTGGAGATTTTGATGGTTTTAGCTGTTTTAACATTCAGTAGTTTTTTAGTTGTATCTATAATCAGCATTTTTAAATTTTTAACAGGTGTTAAAGAATATTTCCTTGATGAATCATCAGACAAAATTAGATTAAAGTTTTCCAGAATAAGTCACATCTGGATTCTAATCATTCTTAGAAATTTTTAGCATTAAAATTCAATGTATGCTGTTCCAAAATGTAAAATTCAACTAGTTTCAGTCATAGTCTGTTAGCTCATACTATAGAAGAGCATATTCTCTGATATGCTACTTCTCTTTTCTGCCACTGATGCTTCTCTCTTTTCTTCCAAACACCTGGAAGTCTGCATAGCTACAAGGGTGGATCCTCTGTTGTTGATCCCATTTTAATCTTTCTTGATTCCTACACTGGGGTAGAGGGCAGTTTCAGCTTTGAGGTCAGCTACCAAAGGGATACTGTCAATAAAAGAACTGCGGGCACACAATCTGCATGTTTCAGTGCACAAATTCAAGGCCCTTGGTTCTCAGTGTGCCATTCAGAAATCAAGAATTCAGAGTTTATAAGTCCTCTACATAAAATGATGGTTGAGGGAAAAGAGAGTAAGCTTTTGCCAGAAGGCAGTGCTTAAAAACATACAGAAAAGTTTATCGAGATGTGACTGCCGAACACAAGGCAGGAGATGACAAACAAAGTGTTTAGGATATGGAGAGATAACAGATGAGTTCTGCCCTTGACATTAATTGTGTGTATTATCTGAACTCCAGTTTGGCAACACCTTGGAGTACAGGTTCATCCAGGGAACAGAAGTCTTTCTCAGAAAACTGGTTTTGAACTTAAATCTTTTCACAGCACATAAAAAGCTTAACCCTGGCTAACTATGGTTTGGCCCCACCAAAATCCTACATTACTTAGGCAGACGTATTTCTCTATTTAGCCCCCAAACTCTTACTGCCAAAATAGCTTTCCATATTACCTCAACTATTTTCTCTTGTTTTGCCTGGTCTCACTCCTGCTACATTGCATTCTCCAGCAGCTGACTGAACTGTGTCAATCAGAGGTTGTGGATCTTACACACTAATACTGTTTTAAACATGAGAACAGTGTACAAAACTGCAGCTCAAGAACGGGAACAGATTTAACTTCTACATGAACTTAACAGTAACAACCAAAATTAACACTGTGAGCAATTATATATGTCATTCTCAATTCATCTTTTTGTGATTTGCTAAAAAAAATACCCAACCCAACCCAAACATCCCAATGATTTCCATCCCATCTCAGTGGAAACAACAACAACATCTCCCCAAAAATTTAGTTGCCAATCTATTGTCAGTCAGTTCGCCAATGATAAAATTCCATTTCTTAATCCTCCTATCATACAAGACCACAAGGTACTGAAGGAAAACTGGCACAACATTAAATGGAATTCAACACCCAATTTTTGCATAGTCCAAAATTTTGTTTTACATATTAATGGATAACTGCCAAACTGCAGGCAGCCAGCATCATTGACTCAATAACCTGCTGGAAAAATATCCCCCATGTGGATGACCATCTGCACCCACACAGCTGAGGCGTTAAATTATTTCATCACCGTCCCTGTCAAAATTTTAACTTCTTGACCTTCACGAAGAAATCCTGTGCCATCCCACCTAAAATCAGCCGTCAATTTTTTTTT
>VYZT01029867.1:5846-16053 GCA_013400735.1 Pomatostomus ruficeps | reverse complement strand
AATAAATCTGGGTGCTGCTACTCGAAAGTCCATTCTCTCTTGTTTGCTCCTGCCTCACTTTATCACTAACGACCACTCTGCTCCCCACTGTGGAGTTGATACCTAGGTAAATAGACAGACAAAGAAAAAACACAATTCTGTGGCCATCTATCTGACCAAGGCACTGAATAATTGCCGCGCAGACCCCCAGGCAGTCCTGTGGTCCCAAAAAGCATTATTATTCAAATGGGGTTTTAATTCTGTCAGGCTTGGTGCTGTGACCACTTCCCTGAGGAGCTGTTCCCATGCCCAACCACTCTCTGGGTGAAAAATGTTTTCCTGATATCCAACCTAAACATCCCCTGGCTCAGCTTCATACCATTTCCTCAAGTTCTGTACCTGCCCCTCTGTTTTCCCTTGCAAGGAAGTTGCAAACTGCAATGAGGTCTCTCCTCAGTCTCCTCCAGGCCAAACAAATCAAGTGAACCTCATCCACTCTTCACATGACTTCCTCTCAAGGCCATTCACCATCCTCCTGGCCCTCCTTCTGATGCTAACAGCTTTATGTCTTTTTTACACTGTGGCACCCAGAACTGCCCCCAGCACTGGAGGTGAGGCCACCACAGTGCAGAGCAGAGCAGGACAATCCCCTCCCTTGCCTGGCTGGCGATGCTGGGCCTGATGCACTCCAGGACACGCTTGGCCCTTCCGGCTGCCAGGGCACTGCTGACTCATGTTCAACCAGGATCCACAGGTCTCTTTCCATGGCACTGCTCTCCAGCCTCTCATTCCCCAGACTACACACAGCCAGCATTGCCCTGTCTCAGGTGCAGAATCCAGCACTTGTCCTTGCTAAATTGCATCTTTTTTGATGTAACTTGATGTAACATAATTAACTTGATGGCAAACATCATCTTACTCAAGCAATCTCCACTTCTTAAACTTTATATGAAGCCTCATCTCCATGATGAACAACCCCAACATGCCAAGACTTTCCTCACAGGAGAAGTGTCCCATCTTCTGATGACTTTTTTGTCCCTTCTCTGGACCTGCTCCAACAGGTCCAGGTCATTCCTCCGCTGGGGACCCCAGAACTGGAAGCAGCATTCCAGGTGGAGTCTCACCATCATGGAGTAAAAGGACAGAATCTCCTTCAACTTGATGACCATGCTGCTTTGGATGCAGCCCAGAATATATTTGGCTTTCTGAATTAGTTATTCACCTACTATATTGGATAGTTAATCTGCTTTGATGTTTCTTCCTTTTGAAATTACTTCCATACACCAAAATGTAATTACATTAGTTCCTGAAAAACACTGAGAAATGAAGGGGAGGAAAACATAGGTATTAAAAATCTTTTAGGAAAATGTATATTGAAAATTGGAAGAAAACTCTAGTGATAAAAAGTATGTTGATTCAGTGTGGTACAGCTTCTTTCAAGTTTCATAGCTGAAATGCGCTGAACCAGCCCACGTAGAATCACATCAAGTTAAATACGTTGCTCTTCTGCAATCTACCTATAGATAACACTTGAGGATTTGTTGGGTTTTTTAATTAGCAGTAAAAGTGCATGAAAAGATATTGTGCAATAAAAGACAAACCTGACTTTATGGGTACACTTATGTCAGTTACATTCCTGAAACTTAAAATGGCACTCCTTGCCCATATCTATCTAAACTATTTCTAAGGCATCTATCATATTCATATCTGAATGCCAATGTCAATGTAAAATATTTACTATGGGTGGGGACAAATACTGCTTAAATTCAGATGAAAGTACTCCATTTAACTGAGCACGTACTTGTATTTTTACAGTCAGTAATTGTATTAAATACTTAGGTTTGGGGGTACATGTTTTAAAAAATATCCAAAGAGCACCAACCCCTGAACATTATGAAATGCTAAACGAACTCCACAAAGGCTGGAGAGGGAACAGTTATTGAAGGGGAACACTCACAATGAACCTGTGAATAACAAATCCACTTTAAATGACTTAAAAAAGAGGCATAGTAGCTGTCTCTGAACACACACACACAAATAAATCACAAAGACAGCAAATACACAGTTATATATAACACAGAAAAAAACAACTGGTTGATCTTTTGTATTCACTGAGACGTATTAAGGCAGTGAACAAAAGCCAAAAAGATCAAGCACATGTCTGCCATGCCTTCATCCTTTCAATTAAACAGATATCATTTTGTTATGTTCCACTGACCTTACTATCCTGCTCCAAATATTTATGTTTCTTGATTTTCCTCCCATTACAGAAAGGAATTTTTCATAGAAAATGAAGGAAAGCTGTCTTTCCACATGAGTTAACTAAGAGTGTATGATTTAATGTACCTAAATATCATTCCACAGATCTTTGGACAGTGTGTGTGTGAGAGCATACACACTGGATGTCCACACAGCTGGGAACTGACAGTCCCTTTCCCTGATCTGAAAGCTCTCTCTCCACACAAATCCTGTGTGAGATCCTGTCCTCAAGATCTGTCCTGCCAAAAGGCATTGGGGTAATCAGCACACTAGAAAAAGCTTAACAAGAGCAAACCAAGACAATCCAGAAACTGATTTTGTCAAGCACATACCAGAGGACTTAATTTATCTTGTCCGTGTCCGGCTGTAATATGTGCTGAGGTGTCACTATATTGGTGAGATCTTAATGCATTATAAATACTTTTACAGTAATACAATATAAGACAGATTTCAGAGGAAAAGGAATTTGGGTTTGAGTAGAGTTTGTTTGAAATCCTGGCCACAAAACTTTCAAACACTTGTTTCTTTCCAGTTGCGGTGGTTTTTTCCTGTAGACTGATATTGTTTACAGACTGAGAGGAATCCAGGCTAAAAGTTCAAGATAACTAGTTTTAATTTCAGTTTTAGGCAGGACTAACACTCTCTGAAACTGTAAGATATTCAGAAATTTCTCCAACAAAAATCAAGGCCTGAGGCACCTCTGCCACTTAAACCCTCTATTCCAACTCTGAATGCTGTACTTTTTCCTCTCTAAAATCCTAAAAGTATCTATTTATCTTTCAAGTGCTTGAATGGATTCAAGGGTACAGCTAGAGAAGAATAAAGAAGACAAGTAGAGAGGGACTTGTAAAATGACAAAAACTGATATCCCAATTATTAATGTGAAAAGATAATGGTCATGTGATAAAGAAAATGCATTTTAGTGTCAAATGTTCTACAACCCAAGCCATTACAGAGGAAGAGCTATAGACTTTATGATAAAAAATGGGCAGAAATGGGTTGCCAGAACAATTCATGATTCTTCCACTCTCTTCTTGACTGTATCTGAATGCTGTTTCAGAACCTTGAAATCAGTGAGCTAGGTACAACCTAAATTAGGATTTCTTGGCACACTGGATCTGTGGTGGATGTTTGGCATCACTGCAACATACGGCAGTATCTTTAGTGTCATACATTTATTTCTTATGCTGCCTATATACATAACCTTCTAATCACCAGAAAAACATAAGAAAATAATAGATTTATAAAATTAGTGAGATTTTGCAAAGTCAGAATGGCTTACAGTTTACTGGTGTCTTGAATAAGATCATGTTACTAAAATTTTCAACGTTTATATGAACAATGGGCTAAACAAGAAATATGTATATATGAATTCAACAACTTTTCTTAAATTACAAAACAGATTATGTTAGAAATACAAGAAAAATAGAGCAGAGATGTTCATTACTACAGTGGGCCAAACTAACTCCAGAATAGATCCTTCATAGTATAATCTTTTGAATTAAAGTTACAAATACTCAATTTTCAAATGCTCTTTTCTCCTCTAAACTGTTTAAAGTGGATTATATGCTTTTGGAATTAAAACCACTACAGTGTCTATGTAGCCAAAGTGTACAGAAACCACAGGTCTATCGCACAGCATCTCCATTTTCTGAATAGATAACCAAGTGGGGACATATCAGTAACTATAGATGATGATCTTTGGCAACAAATAAATTTTGTAAGGCCTTCATATGCCTGTAAGTCTGATCATGTATGTTATTGCTTTGTCATTTCAGAAATACTGTTCCTTGCATGTTCTCAGGTAATTCATTGTAACCTGCTGCTTGACTCTGTACTTCTCTACTTGCTGAAAAAAACCATCATCACTATGATAAGCCCATCTCATAAATCATAACAAGGAACTGTTCATTTCAGGTCTAGTATTTCACATACTTGGGAAAACCCCAAGAGTTTTCTACACTTCTCATCATGGTGAAAAAGGCACTCCACACAAACTTCTGAAGCTCACTAGAGAAAATGCATTTAAACAAAATTCCACTTTTAAATACTATGCAAGTCTTTGTCCTTTCATGTTGCCCAAACATGTTTGTTAACTTCCTATCTGTCCCCTCCTTTGTCTGTCATACTGGACTGCCTACACATGCATCATCACACATGATAATTTCCTTCTCTAAACTCAGAATTTTTTTTTCATCTTACATTGTAAGCCAGGTCTGTCTGAATTACTTTTTTATCCTGCACATTCTTAGGTATAGAATGTTTTGCAAATTATTTAACACAGAACAGCAGCTAGAGATGCTTAATATTGTTGGAATTTATGCGTAATTGTTAAAGAAACATGAAATATCCTGATTTCATTCAGTGTTCCATTTTGCACATGCAGTATCTAAACAGGTACATCAGTTTCAAAAAAGTATTCTTAAATTATAAAGGCACATGTTTTTTCTTATGCTTTGCAGGTGTAAGAATATTCTTTTATACAAGTACTTTAACTACATAAATATATACATTGAAAAGATTTAAGCACATTAGTATACAATGTGCAATGCACATACCAATGACATATCCATAGTGTAGCTCTAATTTCAGACAAATGAAGATTAATTTGAAGAGCATATTCATTTGCTGCTTAGAATGCATGACTTCTTTTCTTTGAACATATTTCATTGCCCTCCTTTCTTTATATTACATTTTTATTAGAGGAATAAGGGGGGAGTAAGATCTCACGAGGAAAAAAACCAAACATTTCAGGACCATCAAAGCAAACAGGAATGTGTTTTTGAGTTACAGTAATCTCATATGCAAGATCTTTTAAAAGAATAATTTTATAATGATATAATGATATAATTCTGCTGTTTTACAGGAGATACATTAAAGAAAAGAATTGCCAAGTCACTCTGACCTGAGCAGCACAGAATTAAATAAATACTTTTTTTATTTTGGAATGAAAGAATGGAGTTATTACCTAAGAAATCAGAGGATATTTGGTAGCCTTTTTACAAGGAAATATATATATTCTTACTTCATATGTATTACTGTTTTAAACTTCAGGACAGCAATTAAGTTTAGTCACAAATTAGAACTGTCTCTTTCAACCAGAGAGATTAGTGCAGAGATCAAACCAAGAAATAGAAGCACTAACATCAAGGAGATAAATGTTCCACGAAAAAAATTAATATTTTAAGTCAACCACCTCAGTGCTTACCAGGTATGTGCCACAGTGAAACGCCGCTGTTTTGGTATGTTGCTATTTAAAAACATCCTTCTTAAGAGCCTTGGAGAGTTTCGAGGAGAAATAACTGGACACAGCCGGGGAGAAGCAGGTGAAGATTTTCGAGTTGTCCTGGACTTTTCATGTTGCAACAGGTTTTCCCTCAGGGTCTTCATAAGATCTTCATTTAGCCATGGATTCTGACTGTGTGTATTATCCACTTCAGAAACAGGCAAATTGTCCGGACTTGTCTGCTGAGCCATGTTTCTCAAGTAACTTTGTTACTAAAGTCTAATACAATCGAATGTTGGCTAACTGCTTAAAATGTTTCCTTTCTAAACCAGTTCCCAAGAACTGTTGAGAGACTTTGCACCAGTTCAGCCTATTCTGTTTTCAACATGGTGCTGCCTGCCCTTAACGTCTTTCTACAGATAATGATCTACAAAGGAAAAAGCAAGCTAACTCCTCCACAGAAACTGATTAAACATTACCACTCCTCTCACAGCCCTGCTGCCAAAGATCACTTCTGAGCTATCATAGCAAGTGAGCACGAGAGGCAGAAATTGCTTTACCACAACCTGTATCAGAGCTGTAAAGCTGCCTGTTAAACTATCGTAACTAATGTGCTGCAGCTGCTTGAGTGACTTCTGGTTATGTACACAAAAAGTGCTGGAGGAGGGCTTTAACATCAGACGTGTGCTCTTTTTGTTTGGTTATTCTTTGCTTTGCTTATTCCTGAACCTTCAGGGAGGTGGAGAGGAAGGGGGACTGCTGAATAACCTCTTCTGTTTTTCCAAGGATCTGCCATGTTCATCCTCATCCCCAGGAAAAATTCAAGATTCCAAACTATTACTTCTTAAGATAGCAAATGCTACAATTAAATAATGCAAAAGGGCTTAGTTTCTGCCTTGTCCTCCCTGCCCTCGAGTCAGTTTATCAATACCAGTTTTCAAATGCATTTAGCAAAGTCAGATACTTGCTACCTTATATTTTCCAGAAAAATAAACCTAACATTTAAGAGATGCACATAAAATAAGATTATGACAGCTACTAGTATGTGTTTAATGAGATGTTCTTATTTTAGTATTTTCATATTATTTTGCTTTACAGCAACAGCAACAACAACAACAGTCTTTTCAGTTATAACCATACTTCCTGTTCATCCTACAGGAATAAAGAATCAACATTTTGTGAGCGATTTCTCAGTGGGAGATTTCTTTTTAAAATCAGAACACCGGTATAATATAATTTTCATTGTTGCAATATATTGTTCCTCTTATACTTTGTCTCAGAATCCCGCTATCCTTTGTGAATAAGAATGTCCTTTGAAGCACACACAGTGTCTTGGCTTTCAGTGAGATGAAGGGTGTTTACAATTGCAGGACCAGGTGTGAAAGGCAAATACCACTCTGTTTTGCAGCAAAATCAGAAATCCTGCAAAAGCAGTTTTCTCTCACAATGGAGAGGAATCACCTTTGTACTTAGCACTGAAGCCAGAATTCCTGATGAGGATTATAAAGAGAACATCATGATGCTGACAGGAGTAGATCAGAACAGCAGCAGAAAGGTCAGCTTACATTATGAACGGTATCAGATGTCAACCCCATTATGCAGACAAGTTTTAACTGTACTGCGTCATATGTGAAATTTGATAACAATGTACTTGCAAATTTAACTCAGTATTGAACAGCACCATAGAATGCAGAAATCACTCTGCATTATGTTTCTGCATATTTTTCTAAAGTTTTATAGAAAATTTAATAATTATGTAAAAATTAAGACTGATCAAACATAGAATAAAGCCCAGATATTATTAAAACTACAGAAAAAATTACGCTGTGTTTCATTAAGAATAAAAATAAAACTGGAAATAAAGTGTTAATTCACAGACAGAAAAAGAATTTGATTAAATCATAACTCACATATAACTACCACAATAACTGCTTCCACACCTTCTTGATTAGAAGCATAGTACACAGAGAGCTGGTCTTCAACAAGTAGACAAAATAAAAGCATGACATATTAAAATGCTTTTAACTGTGAAGAACAAACATATGACCCTCTGTTAGACTGTTATTTTTTCTTATTTATTAAAAAACACTAGCTATTGCATAATAATTCCAAGCACTTCTTTTAAATAATGGAGTCTATATAACGAGAGTTCTTTTATGCTATGAAATACTGCCATCTAATGTCTATTCTAAAGCATAGTTTTCAGATAAGTGCAGTGGCTTTACAAAACTAGTCAAACTGACCCACTGGAGATCAACAATCAATTACATCATTAAGACCATTAACATTTATCATAGTGTGCCTGGGATCATATTTTAAGCTGTTCTCTGTTTCAAAGGTAATTATGGAAGACGAAAGCATTAGTCCACAGATCAGCAGTTTCATTACCCTTGTTCTTAAACTAAGTCAACAAGGGCCATTGACACCTTGTATTACAGGTGTTGAGTGGGCTTGGATTTTCAAAGAGGTAGTATCTCATGTATATAGAACAGTAGGATAGATATTTCTAACAGAAAAAGTTAACTAAGTCATTATTTGCATGAATAGCTAAGGAAAATGCTTTTCCTGACTGTGTTAGCAGGTTAAATTTCTGAACATAGATGATCAGTGTTCCAGATACCTCATTTTGGTATATGCCTGCCCATCTTCCTCCTCCTCATCCTCAAAGGAAAAAAGAAAAGCTATGAAAAGTCTAAAGCGTGCTCATAAAGTTAAATTAAAGCCTGTGGACAGATTTTATTATAGACTAGACACATGAACAGCCTTCACTGTAATAAAAAGCAGAGATCTAACTTGCAGCAATACCAAAAAAGCATTATGTTAGACAAAATGCTCATCTAAGGAGTCAGAACTGGGGGAGGATAAAGCAGAAAAAATGGCAGTAGCATGAGGTGTTTATGCAGGTACTAGAATAAAGACTTGAAAGAAAACTGTTTCATAAAGAAAAAATGGCATTTCCAGTTTAATGTGTTGAAAAAAAGACAACAAAGTACTTTTTTCTATAAAGATTAATTAAGAAACAGCCCTCCTAGACTGTGTTTTAATAAAAACATCTCATTTTCTTACAAAGATCACCAAAAATATTAATAAGACTTTGAAAAACTTCCCCAAGTGAAAAGCAGAGTATGTGTTTTTCACATACATTAAGAAAGCATAGGGTACAATTACAAAACTTTCTCTAGAGGTTTTAATCAAGATTACAAAAAAAATTACTTTTAAATGCTTTTATTCTGATAAGTTAATTTTCTGGGCTCTTCCCTATTGAAATGAAATCACTGAAAGTGTCTATTAAATTCAATCCAAGAAAATATATTTACTGCTCCTTTTGAAACAAGAACATTTGAGAGCTTACATACCTCATTTCCAAAATTTAATACTGACAGTACTTTAAGCATGTTGTATGTCCTGCTAAAAGGCATAAATCTACTTTTGCAGATTTTGCATAGTCACATCTCATAGGTAACAGTTATATCAAGCACAGATGTAATTCTGCCTGCTATACATTTAACTGAATCATTTAAAAGCTCAAGACAAAAGCATAGAACTAGAATCTCCTAATAAGAAAAATTTACTACAACAAATCTAGACATGCCAGTAGTTTTTATTGTCTTCTAGTGATCACTTAAAGATACTAAAATATGAAATTAAAGCATTCAGTTCTTGTACTTTTCACAAACGTTCCTAAGAAATATGTACCTCATGATAAACGTACTTTAAAAAATACAGGCTTAAAGTGCTTACTTTTCTGTTAATTAGAAAGACTTTCTGAGCTGCAGCATATAGAAAGAATAAGTTAATTGTTTCTTACTGTGCAAGATTAAACAAGTATTTGATCTCACAAAAAAGACATTAAAGAAGGATTTAAAAGTACTTCCTTTGTTACAACTACTTTGAACACAGAGTATGATAAAGTTACTTTAATATTTTAACTGCTAATCAACACATAAAATCTATTATGTGATTGTGTCTATTTTAAATTGCCTTGAACTGAGTTTTTCTTATTAGAGGATAAATGCAGTCACTCGAAAGGAGCAGAAGAACTTCTTTTACATCTTACATCTTCGGTCTGGGGACCAAATAGAGAGTTCCAGACACACAGGAATGCAAGCCAGAACCAACCCTCCAATGTGTTATTTCTTTGAAAGCAAGCAGGTCAGTATCACAGGATCACAGAAGCCGCTAACGACCTCTGCTGATGAAGTGCACTCTCCTGCTCAAAGTAGGAGTAGCTGTAAGGCCAGACCACGCTGAGGCTCTAGAGCACCTGAGAGTGGTACAGAAGTGGAGAGAAAACAAGAAAAAGTCAGAGGTAGTTGTGAAGAATGGCTAGTATGCCATTGTTTAATTTCCTGAAGCAAATAACATAATACTGAAGGTATGGGGTGACTGAGGAGAATTGTTCTAGATAAAGAAGAAACTAAGACTCTTGAATGGCAATATGATTCTTATTTGGAAAGAGGTTAATACATTAATTGAGGAGCATAGTAGTGAGGAAAAAAAGGATAAAAGAAGAAATTAGCAGGTGATGAAAGTCTTAATAAAATGTTATGTGTCAGCAAAGTTCAATACCTGCTGATCTTCACATTCTCAAAGTGCTGGGATGGTATTTATGGATTTTCCAAGTGAAGGATAGTGTTTATCAGATTGTTTTCCTAACAGTTATGTGCCTGGCCCGCTGAGGAGACCATAGGTACCATGGAGCTGTCAACAGGTAACTAAGAAGGGGATTGGTTGCACTTGGCA